>JAJEJO010000258.1:223666-271341 GCA_020662805.1 Glaucomys volans | reverse complement strand
ACCCCTTCCTTCCAGACTCCTCAAAAAAGCTTCTCCTACTTCTATGTCATCCTGACTGCTTGGACCCCAAGGTGTCTTTGCATTTACATGGGCCCCATAACAGTGTTTCTGAAAAAGTGAACTACCTGCATCAGAATTAACGAGATGCTTGCTGAAATGCAGATTATAAGACCCCGACATCGATCTGAATTAGAACTGCAGAGGATAAAATCTGGAAATCTGAAATTTTAACAAGTTCTCCAGATTTCCAACACACTAACTTTTGCAAATCATTGTCATGATCCTCATGGAAACCTGAACTTTCAGCCTGAGACTGAGAGTTCCCATGGTTAGGGATGCATGTTCCCCTGAGGTTCAGAGCAGACTCTTCCAGACTAGATTCCTCTGATCATTTCTTCATCTAAGTTACTCAATCTAATCTCCTCCTTTCTTTTTAGCTATTAAACATTCCACCAGACCTGAGGGCTCATATCAAGTCCCTCTCCTTATGTATCTTTTTTTCTTTTATGGTACTAGGGATTGAACCCAGGAGTCTTCTACCACTAAGATATATATATATAAATAGACACAATACCTTTATTTTATTTATTTATTTGTTTTTATGGTAGTGCTGAGGATCAAACTCAGAGTCTTACACATGCTAGACAAGTGCTCTACCACTAAGTCACAACCCCAGCCCCACTACATTCCTTTTTTAAAGTTAAAAATACATTTTTTTGAGATGGTCTCTAAGTTGCCAACACTGGCCTTGAACTTGTGATCCTCCTGCCCCAGCTTCCTGAGTCACTGGTATTACAGGCATGTGCCACCACGCCTGGCATGTTTTTAAAAAATCAATGTCTAACCTTTCCAAATGTACTGTAAGTTCAAAGTCAAAGATTCTGTCTTTTTCATAGAATGGCTCTACATAAAATCCTGCTCTTGCTCCCTATAATCCAGAATAAAGTTTCTTTTCACAACTGACAGGATCCTGCCTAAGCCAACTCTCCAGCCTCATTGTTTACTGTTTATCACCTCACCCACATATCCATAGCTATACAAATTTTCTTTAGTTCTTATCATGGGCCCAGCTCTCTTTTATCGTCTAGTCTTTGTATGCACTTCCTCTGCCCAAGTGTTTTGTCCAGCTAATCCCTACTTTGCTTCAGGCCTCAGCTGAGAGATCACTTCCTCCAGGAAATCTTTCGACTTCCACCTGAAGTCTGGAGTAAGCACCACCTCCACCAATGGGTGCTCTCATAACTCCCTGTCCTCTGCTCCACAACCTGGACCAATCTCACTATAACTACCTGCCTATTAGTCTTATTCTTTCCCCTATTAGTTCATAAACTCCTTGTAGGTAGGGGCCAAATCTTGTTTACTAGCCTATGCTAGCACTTAGGTCTGGAATGGAATAATATATGATTTACCACTCTAGCTATCCTAAGACAACTTTATAGAGCAGGTGTTCAATAAACATTATCATTACATTTTCCTCATTCCATTAATCTGAACTCCTTCTGTGGAAGAATAAGCTCCACCTGAATGCTGTCTTGACCGGCTGCTCAGAGCATTTCCCTCATACTGCTCACTGCTCATGCCGTTCGTTTGGGCACATGCCTCACCTGCCAGGGGGTATGACATTTTATCTCAAATTTACTGAAGCTTGTGGAGAACAGGTGTTGTGCCCTAGTATTACCTCCTTGGAGCTCCCTCACCTCCACCTGCAGCTCCCCTATGTCATCCACCGACCAGGCTTCGTCGTCATTGTCATAGTTGGGCACAGTGCTGAAGCTGCCAGCCCGCTGCTCGTGGGTGATGCCACATTCGGGCAGGTTCTCTACAGACCGTGTGCTCCGAATTCGGTTCTCAGGGATTCGGGCAGGGACACTGGTGGTGTCGAAGTTTTCACATTCAAGGACTTCCACGTAGATCAGGTAGGGAGCCTGATGTGAGGAGGGAGGACAATATTCGCAGCTTACCTCCACCACCACCTCCCAAATCTCAACACTGTTAACACTGTGCTCTTCCTGTTTCCCTGCCTAGCCCCAACCCGCATTCATCAGTCCCTTAATATTTTTAGGGCAGCAACTTATCATATGATTACCCATATAAAGAATCTGGGTGAGAGAGTACACAAGCCTTTCAAATTTTAAGGCTGGGCTTCTCTTACAAGCTACAGCCCAGAGGCCTTTGTGGGCTTGTCCTAAAGACAGGGCCAAGGGAGCTGCTGTGGCAAAGACTGGATAAAACTGGGCACTGTCCCAAGGGGGGTTCTAATCTTCAATACTTCTGCTCAAAGAATCTGAACCATGAATACCCCTTTCAATCCACAAATTCAGCTATTTCTCTCCACTATGAATTGGGTATCCTTCTCTCCTCCCTGCCCACTCTGATCAGAAAAGGTCTAAGAAACAAAATATTTCACTAGCATCGTGACTGCTGTATCTGGACAGCCCAAGAGTTATAGGAGGGCTGGAAAAGAGCTACCAAAATGACTGTAAGGAGTGGGTGACAGCAATTCTAAAATCCAGTAAGAGGTGAGCAGAAATGATCAGGTTTCTTTGATCCAGAAAAGCAATGTCTAAGAAGGGGGACAGGAGGGCTCACAGGATCACTACAGCACTGAAGTAAAACTGTAGTTGACAAGTGCAATTATGAACTACAAAGGGTGTCAAAGATGTTGTTAAGGGAATCCCTGTGCATATACACAAACTCTAGACTATCATGGGAGGAGAGTCAGATCAGGGTTAGGGTTTGGGCCAGAGTCCACCTACCTTGTCCTTGGAGTTGAGGACAACAGCCTGTGTGTGGGGCACACGGACCACGTGGTGGTCAAAGCCAGCAGTGGGCAGCCAGACTCGGGCAGGAAGCTTATGGTTGAGCAGAGAGAGTTCTGAGATCAGCCGCTGTGTTTTCTGCTCTTTGGTGGGGAGGGTGGCCAACCGTTTGCCAATTGCCATTAGAGACTTGATGAATTCTCGCTCAGGGGCTAGTCGGACAGGCTAAAGTGGGGTGGGATGAAACAAAAGATGGTAAGGAAACCAGAGAAAAGAGTGCCCACCCCCTCAATCTCTCCTGGCTGCATAGGCCAGGCATCCCAGCATTTGGAGAACCCTAGGAAGAGAGCTATCTTTTGGCCATGGTAGGAGATTTCACCCCACCTGTCTCTGCTTGAACAGAGAACAGCCCGCACATTCTATTTCTATGTGCTACTTCTTGAAGGTATATATGGGGCCATGAGTCCAGGTTATTGGGATGCACCCCTACTCTTAGACTTGAGTCCTTAAAGTACTGTCTCAAGGTTTTAGGATGGGCAGGGGACATCTGGAGGTCAGTCAGGGCCCCAGATAGAAGAGCTGCTTACAACTAAAGTGCTTTACTCAAGAACAGGGCTGTGCCTCTCCCCATTTGGACCCTTGGGCTGGATCTCTGCTGTGGGGCTCCACCAAGACCCACAGGCTAGGCAAGGGAGCTTGGAGGGACTCTGCTGGGGCCCACAAGGGTAAGGAAGGGAGCTTCAAGTCAATATTTGTCCTTTCAAAGTCATCCAAATGACTTCTGTTGCTTTCCATGGCATCCCCATGCCCTGTCCACCCCACAATCTCTACAAGGGATCAATGCCATGCAGGGTATGAGAAAAGGATGAGCAAATTTGCATTAGTGAGGGTACAACAATGGGAAAAGAAAAAGCAGATGGAGGCAGGCTGGGTAGCTCAGTGGTAGAGCGCTTGCCTAGCACAGGTGAGGCACTGGGTTCCATCCTCAGCACTAAATAAAAATAAATAAACAAAATAAAGATATTGTGTCCATCTATAACTTAAAAAAAAAAGGAAAGAAAAAGCAGATGAAGGAAGGTGTGTGTAGGTGGATAGAGAAAGTAATAGCTCTCTTTTTAAGTCCTTGAAGACGGCCCTGAAGGCCTATCTTTGGTGATTCCTTTGGGTCCTCTTCCCCTACCTCTCAGCAACTAGACTTCCCATATTAGTACCCTACTGTGAGTTTGATTCTTCAGGCTGGGCACGTTAGTCATCCCCAGAAAGGGCAAAGTCAGTCTGGGGAGTAAGGTGGGATGGAGAAAAAAATGAACTTCAGCTGCACATAAAGAAGGGCTCTGTTCCCAGTCTAAGTTCTTCTACCATGAGGGACATTTTATCAAGATAGCCACCCAACTCCCCAGCCCATCTCTCCTCAGCTAGATAAGGACAATATCTTCTCCTCTTATAGGGAATAGTATTTCACTCACCAGGTTTTTTTCTCCCTTTCTGAGTGTGTCTTGCTTAGTTTCCTGATTGAGAATTTCTACCCTTACTCCCTCACACTGCAAAAAAAAAGAGCTTCTTTTGAAAACTGGGCCGTATCTGGTCTGCCTGTGCATGTGTGACAGCCAGGGTACATTTCCCAGCCTCTACCCCATGATGGGAGGAGGTAGGCTGGCTTAGAGCACCACATGGTAATGTAACAGGGTGCTGAAATCAGTCAGGAATGCTTTAGGGGCAGGGTTAAAAAGAGACAGAAGGAAGACAAGAGAGTTGGGTTTCTATGACCCCTAGAAATATTCTGGTGGCTTAATAGAAAAGAGGAAGTTTGAAGACTCACTCCTTCATCCTGATCCCCTAAACCGTCCACTCAGGTGGCACGTGGTCACTGACCCAAGGACCCCCCACCCGACCAATTTAAAGTCATCTTAGATTAGAAAAAGCAGGATTCCTTCCCATCCTCAAATCAGCATTTGAGTTGGGGGCCCCTAAGTTACATGAACTTTGGAAATGTGACCCCAGGCCTCCAGAGAGAGGCTCTGCCACATGGGAGGAGATAGGAATCATGGTTGAAAGGGGATTGGCACAGAACACAGAAAACTGATTGGGTAGACAAATAGAAAATAAAATGTAAAAAAATCATCCAAACTCCCAGAGGGTCCAGCATTTCCTCTCACGTCTTTGCCCAGCAACAAGGTCCAAGACCCTGTGGGACCAGAGGGTCAGGGGTTAGTCCAGAGGGAACAAGAAAGGAGAATGGGAATTAAGGAACATCCTGGGCAGTAAGCTGGGAAAAAGGAAGAATTCCAACCTGGAAGAAAGGTGGTGAAGTTAAAAAAGAAAACACAGCTGTGGGGAGGTAAACTTTCCTTCAGGCCGAGTCCTGTTTGCTTTTGGAGTTGACTCACCCAGCACGGGGTCTAGTATTGAGAACGCTGAATAAATATTTGATGGTCTGATGGCAGAAGCCATGGGGAAAGGGTTCTAGGTGGGAGAAATGGGATCCTGGGGGTTTCTGCCAAGCAGTTCTTGGCTCTAATCCAGGAGTAAATTCTACTTCTCTCCCAGCTGCTTGCTCCAGAGACCCAGGAGCTGGGGATAGAAGAGCACAGCATCCCAGTTGTCTCTGAGAGAAGAATCAACTGAGTTTATCTTAGTGTGGGCTCTGGGCATTGGCAGCAAACGTCAGAGACTTCTCCAGGTCTGGGAGAGAGAAGCTCCAGGAATTAAAGGGGCCTTTGAACTCCAGCCTTGGCCTGGGGGGGCTCTGAAGACCTGGGACGGAGAGGAAATGCGGCCATGGGGGGAGCCTGCCACCCAGTCCCAGCCTGGCCCCACTTACGGAACTGAATGAATTATCAATACTCTCGGTGCTGGAGGAGAACTCCTGGGAAAGGGCCAGAGGGCAAAGGGAAAAAGAGGGGGCAGGGAGGGAAGGGAGAGAGACAAAGGCAAAGAATTTAGCTCCAACCTGGATCACAACTGCTCCTCTTGCGCAGCTCTACCTTTCTGCTTTACTGAACAAGAGACAACCCAGAAATGCCACTTGCCCAGATTCTAGACACTTGTGAGAGACACTAGAAGGCCAGCTCAGAACTTGAGGTCAGAAGGGCTGAGGAAACAAGGCAGTGTTTTGTTTTTCACTATATTCCCTTTTATTCTCTTTGTGTGTGTGTGGGGGGGTGGTATTGGGGACTTAACCTAGGGGGGCTTTACCACTGAGTTACAACCCCATGCCTTTTAATTTTGAGACAGGGTCTCACTAAGCTACCAAGGCTAACCTCAACGTGTGATCCTCCTGCCTCTGCCGCCTGAGTAACTGAACTTATAAGTGTGCACCACTATACCCAACTTGTTCCCTTCTATTCTTGCCTGAATTAATCTTTCTCTTTTTATTTATTTAGTTTTTTTCTTTCTTTCTTTTTTTTTTTTTTTTGATACCTGAGATTGAACCCAGGTACATTGAACCACTAAGCTACATCCCCAGGCCTTATATTTTTTATTTTGAGACAGGGTCTCACTAAGTTGCTTAGAGCCTTGCTAAATTGCTGATGCTGGCTTTGAACTTGTGATCCTCCTGCCTCAGCCTCCTGATAACTGGGATTACAGGTGTGTGAAACTGCATCTGGCCTGAATGAATCTTTTTTTTTTAGAATGAAAGCCTAAAGCTGGGTCCCCAGGTGAGTAATTGTACTGCCAACCTTCCCTGCTGTTTTCTCTCTACTGTGCACATGCTCTCAACTGCCCCCTTCTCTGTGGGGATCCCCAAAGAGACTGGATTCAATACACTGCTTGACTTCCACACTGGAAACCCCATGTTTCTCCAGCTTCTTGGAAATCTCAGGGTGTGTGTGTACCTCCTCTTCAATCAGACTCATTATTACCCTGAGAAGTCTAATAACAACTTTGAACCCAAAGTCATCCCATACTCATGAACCTGAAATCTCTGGGCTGGAGGCTGGTGGAAGTGGAGGACAAGTCAGTGTCATATCAAATGTCTTTAAACTTATTATCAGGTTATTGCACTTGACACTCAATATATTACAAATTTTTGACTTAAGTTCGAGAGTTAGGTACTAGCTAAATCCATCTGAGAAAGCTGATTAGCTGGGACAGCACCTATCTGAGTCGCAGTTTGAGGGCATAATCTAAACATCTCCCCCATTCCTGTGTCTTATTGCTATGAACAAAACAGTGGACAGGAATGGTGGTCAAACTCTCATTCCACAGTTCAGATACACAGGGCTATCCTGGGTTCTATTCAACAAGGTCTACCAAGACAAAGAGCAGGGGGCACGCTGTGTGCAAACATGCAGGTGGGGAGGGGCCTGGACTTCGGAGGCAAAATCTTGGGAGCTCCCCGGGTAGGAGGGCAGTGGACACTGAGCTTTTCTACTCTGCAATTGGCATTTCAAGCATTGACTTAACTCCACAATTTAAGTTCTACTCTAGCAGAAGGTCCTATAGGCAGGTTTTTCTTTGAAGAACACTTTGAGGGGGAAGTCACACTTGGACACACTCCCCTGAGGCCACAACTCTTCCACTGTGGGTAAAAGTGTGAGGGAGAACTGAGGCAATGAGAATGCCAGAATGGTTCCATTTCTACCTATGAACTGGCTGGGGAAGGGACAGCAGGCAAGACACTGGCTCCATGAACACTCCAGTTGACTCTCTCATAGACAGGTCCCAGCAGACTCATGAGCAGCCTTGGGGGAAGGGAGGTATATCACGACCTGCTTTATTCCTACACCTGGGCTTGAATCATTTATATTGAGTCAGTTCCAGGGAGTAAAGCTCAGGCCAAAAAGCTGACATCACACTGTATCAGGCTGGAAGGCCCATTGGGCTTCCAGTATGACAACCAGCAGATTTCTGTGTACAAAGGTTGCAGTCCTGAAAAGACAAAGCTTATCTACTTCGAGTGTCATTATGTAGGGCAGGGTATGGGTTGGGGTAGTACCCAAATCACTCTCTGCTCCCTATGCCTCGCTCTATGCCAAAATATTTATCATTTGATCACAAATGGGAAGGAAATCTCTCTGAGCAGAATCCACTGAGGAGGCTGATAAAAACTGCTTTGAAGGGGTGTATTTGGGGGGAATGGTGGGAGATGGGAGGAACTGAGTGCTAGAGTCCTCTGTAAAGAGTATAAGAATTCCTCTGGGCTAGGGATATAGCTCAGTTGGTAGAGTGCTTGCCCCGCTAGCCCAAAGCCCTGGGTTCAATCCGCAGCACTGCGCAAAAAAAAAAAAAAAAAAAAAAAGAAGTCCTCAAAAAAGATAATGGAACCTTTAGTGAGATAGGGCAAAGAGCTCGGCAAGGAGACCACAGGCAGGAGAACTAGAGCTTCCCCCCTGAGACACCACCTCAGCCTCTGGCACTTGTCCATTGTAGAAGGGGATGGGATTAAACCCAGAAATCAAAAGGAAAGCATTGCTGAGCACAGTGTCTGTAATCCCAGCAATTTGGGAGGCTGAGGCAGGAGAATCACAAATTCAAAGCCAACCTCAGCAATTTAGCAAGGCCCTAAGCTACTTAGTGAGAACTTGTCTCAAAATAAAAAAATAAAAAAGGCCTGGGAATACACCTCAGTGCTAAAGCATCCCTCCCTAGATTAAATCCCCAGTACAAAAACAACCAACCAACCAAAAAACGGTAAGCAGAGACTGGGAGCAGTGCGTCAGGGCCCACATATAGATTCTCCTTTTAGAGTGTCTCTGTGCAGCACTTACAAAATTCTGTGCTTCATTTTAGTAAGGTGAATACTTCCTGCTTATGCATAGGCAACAACTTTCAAGAATCACAAACTAACCAGTTTCCTTAGATATTGGGGTGTTCATATAATCTACAATTCCTAGAGGAAAGAACAGCATTTAATCCTCTACTCTTTGTTGACTTTTGAACAGAACTTTGCATGGTGTACAAGATTAGTAACTAGTTGTTGAATGATTGAATGCTGCATGACAGGGGAGGAGAAAGAGTAGAAGGAAAACCATTTCCCTTGGTATCTGGGGAACAAAGGTCTTGATAGACATATCCTCAAAATGTCAAAAGGGTTAGAAGAAACCCCTGTGCTGAAGACTTGCCCAATGCTTAGAAACCTAGCAAAATTTACATTTATGTTCTCTCTCTCTTTCTTGCTCTCACATTTCCTAAGGAGCCACAGTAAACAGGTATCTCATTCTGCCAGCATTGGATAATGATAACCCAGGAGAGCCGGGAACATGCTATCTCCTTCCTTTCCTGGATATAGTGACCCAAGATAAGAAGCCAGGTTAGGAAGAATGGCAGCGAGAGAACCCACCCTAGAGATTTAAGCACTCACAGAATACCTGCCTTTCAGAGCTATCCATCATTTTAGAGCAGAAATTAGATGCAAGAAGAAGGACTCAGGACCAGTGCACGGAAAAAGCCCTAAGGTTTCAGCTTTTTCTGGTCCTAAGATGAAGATCATAAAATGGATACAGAGAAAAGCCAAGACTGACAAGAGGTACCAAGGAATCCATTTCCGCTGCTCATAACCATACTGTCCCAGGTTGGACCCTAAGATGAGGCAGTTCTCAAACCTTTCATGTCCTTAGTTTCACCAAAATCAGGACAATTCTTCTTGCTCTGCAACAACCTTCCTTCATGGACCTGAGTTCTGCTGCCAAGCTCAAGCAAAAATGAAAATGGTTCATTCTGGTCTGAGAATAGTTTGGGCTTTGTCTGTGTATAGATGTGGAAGTGCAGGTGCCACAGCATAGGCCCTTCTTCCCCAATGGCCTCTGACAACTGGGACCTGAGGAAGAAGATGCTGAGAAATAACCAAGGCAGCTCAGCTGAGTGATTATGAGCACAAGCTGTGATTTGGGTCCTGGTCTGACATTTACCAGTTGAGACCTTACACAAATCATTTAATCTAAGCCTCAGTTTCCTCACTGGTAAAATAATATATGTCTGTTAGGGTTGTTGTGAGGATTAAATATAAAAAATCTGGCATTATGCCTGCTACATAAGTACTCAATAAATGTTAGCACTTTTAGCTTTACTATTATTAAATTATCATGATAAAATACCACATTTTCAGAGACAGCAGGCTCTGTAGTCTCCCCTTCCTGCTTTTCCCTTCCCTTGGTCACTGAGACCTCCCTCTACTTAAAAGAAGCCCCATTGTATTGAAAACGTGGGTGGGTTATGCCCCACAGAGGCAGATGCCAGAACCATGGCCATACACATTTTCCAACGATGCAAATTCCTCATTTTTTTCCTCCCTTCTTTTTTAGGTTGGGCTGGCAGCCAGGATGGGAGCCCAGCCAATGGCAAATCAGAGAGGAAGACTGGGGCACCATTGTCTAGCTGGGACACCAGGTCACTGAACTTGGTTGTCCACTGGGCAACTTTCCCTTGTTATCTGTCCAGATGTGGAGTGGAGGGTGACTATATCCTACTGACGTGTTCATCTCCTCCCTGTTCTATTTTGCACACCCCCAACTGCTACTGGAGCTTCCTCTTCTTCCAAGGAAAGTCAGGCAAGAGAACATTCTGCAGATGCCTCAGTGATACGGAATGAAACTATCCTATGTTCTCAACAAAAAGCAGGATCTTCAAGGGGTAGGGGAGAGGGATTATGAAGAGGAGTGGTCAGGAAAATGAAGCTGATGTTCTATTTAACATCCTCCCTCCCCCAGCACACCCAAAGGCCACAGCCCCTTTTCCTTCCCTATGAGTGCTGCTCTGAGAGGCTCTGGTAGCATTTCAGGTCTTAAGCCAGAGTGGAGAGGATCTCTGGCAGTGAGTATATAGTTAACTGTACTGGCAGTCAGGAGCCTTGCTATTAGCTATATGACCCGAGCAAGTCACTTAATCTCTGAGATCCTCTGTAAAATGAGTCAGTTGGAATACATGAATTCTAAGGTTTTTTCCATTCTAACATTCCATGCTTTTATCAGTGAAATGAAACAGAGGGAAGGACAGAAAGGACAGAGTAACCCTATGTAAGACATCCTGTCTCCATGCAACCCTCTGCCAACTCGCCTTTCTGTACCTCCCCACAATTTTACCTCATCCTCATTCTCCACTTTAGGGTTGCTGGCTGTTCGTTTCAGGTTGCTGCTGAGACTTATGCTGGCAGTGGCATCTGATTTAGAGCGCTGGTGAGTCCTTTTGGAGGGAGACAGCCCTGTATCAGGGGCTGGACTCAAGGAGGGAAGTTCCCTCTTTCGGTGAGCTGGCTTCAGCTCATCTGAGAGGATCAGCTTCCGTAACTTGGTCCCACGGGAGTGTCGTTGAGTGGAAATGTGCATGTCTGAAGAGTAAGCCCCAAGCAACAGGGCACACTGGAGGGAAAAGTTAATGCTCTGGCGGCAACGGTGGACGATATAGGGCTTAATGGCATCACCCACGTCCTCATCCATGTGGATGTACATGTTAAGCAACTGGGGCAGGTAGAAGTCCACATCCTCATTGCGAAAGTAGAAGAGCCGGTTGCCAATGTAGGCTTGCACTCCAGGCTCCTTGGAGTTATATAAGTATGAAATAGCCATAGAGATGTCAAAGAGTTTTGACTCAAACAGCCTCAGCAGCCAAGACTGTTTGGCCGAGTTGTTCTGCCGCCGCCTTCTTGTTCCTTTGGCTGTGCTTGAGGCCACAGTGGCCCCCATCTCATCTTCCTCCTCTCTGATCTGGGAAGATGGGTCATCTAGGCAACGGATCTCACTGTCCACACCATCCCCATTGACCAATTCCAGTGCGGTGCCTCTGCTAGAGACGGCCATGCCTCCATGCAAAAGCTTGACTTTCTCCAGCACCTCCTGGCAGGCCTTCTGGGCCACCTCAGGGTCAATCACTGATAGTTCCCCGACCCCCTCTGTGATGACGCTTAGCAAGGAGCCCCCATTATTCCCTGGTGGGCCAGGAGGAGTAGGTTCGGAAGTTGGATTCAGGGGGGCAGGTTCCACTACTGTGTCTCCCATGGCTACAGTCAGACTTCAAGCTTCCAAGCTACAGGAGGGAGGGAGAAAGGAACAGAAAGTGAGACATATACACACTGGTTAGTGGTGCCATTCTCAGGTCTTCCCTTCACCATGAAACCTTCCCAGGCACCTCCTCTGTCTTCCTGGACTCCTTCAAAATCAACAGTCATCTCCTCCCAGGAAGTTTTCCTTCACTATCTTCACTTCTGATCACTATGTTATTCTTCATTCTTTCTGCACTTAGTTACTTAGCTTAGCCTCACTTCTTAGCCTGCACTTGTGAAATGTTGCTTTATGTGTTGTGTTCACATGGTTTACAAATTCCTCAGGTAAACTGGGTGGCAATTTGAGTTTTACTCCCTTGTTCGTAATTCTCCAAATGTTTTTCTACTCTCTTCCTTTTCTTGTGTCGCCCTTTAAATGCCTTTCATAAACTTTTTCTTCCCCTCTTTAAATTGTATTTCCTTATGCATATGACAGACTGCATATGGGTCCTATGCATCTCTATTTAGAGTTAAAGTCTTGATGTATTTTTCCAGTTACAGATACTTTCTTACCTTCCCTTTTAGACTCAAAGCTCCCAGGAAATAAGGGCCAGCAAATACCATGCCAGGGTTCATTTAGAAGAAAACAGCTCTAAAACAACCATCATCAACCCCGCTGAAGCTGTGCCTTTTCTTTGCTCGTCTGAGTTCATAACATCATACCCTTTCTCCAGTGCTGTGACAGCTGAAGTACAGTGGAAAGAACCCTGGACTTGCAGGCAGATAGGCTGGGGTTCAAATTCTCACTCTGCCTTTATGAGATGTACAAACTTATGCAAGCCACGTATCTTCTGAGTTTCAGTTTCCTCAACTGCAAATTAGGAAAAAAAAAATACTTACTTCTCATTGTTGCCATGTAGAAGAAATAAATTAATGTGTATGAAAGGTTCTAGCACAGTCCTTGGCACATGGTAGTACTCAATAAATGCCAGTTGAATCTTAACCACCTGAAAGGTTAGTAAATAATGTATCTTTGCACATATATTATTTTTGTAGGAAAAGTGAATTAGAATTATATTAGTTGTTTAAAACTCTTCTAAGACATTTATGATAGCCTTCTCTACCTCAACACTACTTTCCCCGCTATTATACTCCAAGAATTGGAGGGCTGACTATAAGAAGGCAATAAGATATCAGGCTGGGACTCATGGGTCTAGAACTTCTAAAGAACAGAGAGGAAAAGAAATAGTAACTAAGATTGGTTAGAGAGCACCTCTGACAAAAGTCACTACCTTCCAAGAGAAATTCTTCAGAGCCTCACCAAATCCAGACCAGGAGAATCAGTGCAGAACAGAAGGAAATTTTGTCAGATCAACCTGTCTCCAGAATCTGGCTTTAACCAACAATGGACTCAGAGTCCTCTTTGCAAAAATGCAAATAGATTGAAACTAAGACATACTTAAGAGCACAAACAAGAGGGAAGTAGCTTTTGTAGAGCTGCAATGCAGGTAATTTCCTAGTGACATCCCTTTGATCCTATGAGCCTGGGTGCCTATAGTTTGGGTGGGTGGAAAAAAGGAGCTCAGCATATAGATTCTCTAGGCATTTGGGGAAGCCCTGTTTTCGACCACCAACTTTCCAGGGCCTTTTATTGCACCTCTGAAATGTTAAGTGTCAAGGATGCTTTAATCTGCCCACTATTATATAATCCAGTTTCCTGAAGTTTTGCAGAGAGACAGATGGGGAACTCTTCGGTTCTCAGAGATCAACAAAAACGGCTACTTTCATTCATCATTCTTCCAAGTCTGTCATGCAAGTTTGTCTTCCAAGTCTGTAATTTCCCTGATGCTGTTTGAGCTTAGAAGGTAGCAACTCTTTCACTATGTTCTCTCCCAAAATTAGGCAGTGCCCTGAGTCGTAGAACCAGCATGGTTGCCTATGTGGATCTGTCTCTACTTGCAACGATGGGTTGCACAGGAATAATAATAAGAAAGAAGCTTTAATCATTCCCTGCTAAACCTTTGTAGGGCACTCTCATCAGAGGGTCACTTTAATTCAGTCCTCTTTTAGATCTGCTTAGAGACTCACATGGTGGCCTCAATGACACTGTACAAATAACTCTTCTCAATATGTTTATGCTTGGTGCATTCCTCCCTTTTTCTCTAGAGATTTCCAAGTCACTAAAAGCTCCTAAAGTCCTCTTTTCTAAACTTTTTTTTTTTTTTAAGGTGCTGGGATTGAACTCATGGCCTTGTGAATGCAAGGCAAGCCTCTATCAACTGAGCTATATCCCTAGCCCCCACTAAACTTTAAAGGGCAGCTGGGAGTGTAACTTTGTGGGAGAGCACTTGCCTGGCGTAAACAAGGCCCTGGGTTCGATCCCTAGCTCAGCAAAAACAACGAACAAACCCCCAAACATTCAAGGGAAATGAAGTTCACAGATCTGCTCACAGACAGTGTCTTAGACTTAAGAAATTAAGCAGATTCCTGCCCTAATTAATCACTACTGGGATTACTATTGGCATAGGAAGGCAGGTAAGCATACAATCACCTCTTTTGTCCCATAACAAAAGAAGAAAAATTCCTAGGGCTCAACTAGGAATTCCCCATCACAGTATTTGGAGGACTTTCCCAATGAACAGGTTCCTCTGTCCTCCTTTCCTCCCTAGGGAACCAATGATGTCAAAAGGTGCAAGAAAATCAGACTCCTGTCCTGTATAATCAGCTCTGCCCCTAGAAACCAGCAAACTGGACCTTGGCCTCTCCTGGCTCTCAGGAACTCAGGGACTGCCTGCACCTGAAGCAAGTCATGGGGAAAAGGAATGTTGGAAGGAACAGGGTTAGATTATTTTGACAATACAGACAATAAAAATAGGAAAAAGATTCTCCAAAACCTAAATCCAGATATGGTCCTCAATATAAATTTATTCATTTTCAAATACAAAGAAAATATGCCCTTAATGGCTAACTATTCTAAAGAAAATCAAAGGACTGGAATGCAAAAGAAAAGGAAGAACAAGTCCTGTATTTATACCAGAAGCCTAAACTTTCCTTTCAGACAGACTACAAGGGAAAAAAAGCAGGCCTTCTCTGCTCCAGTCTGGCAGGCAGCTCCCAGGAAAGGTGGGTGGGAGAGGTGGGAGCACTGACAACTAATTAGGCTCCATAGCTCCCATCTGGGCAAAGTAGGGGAATCAAATTTGGGCATATGGGATTGTTACAAGTCACGGCAAGGGAAGGAAGAGCAGTGGCTGAAGAGGATAGAGAGAACACATGTGCACATGTGTTCTGTTGGACCTGTTGAGCAGTTAAGCACATCTGCAAAGGAGTCTGTTTTGTTTTTTGGTTTTTTGGACTGGGGATTGAACACAGGGATACTTTATCACTAAACTACTACTATTTTTATTTTAATTTTGACTCAGGGTTTCACTAAGTTGCTGAGGCTGGCCTAGAACTTGTGATCCTCCTGCCTCAGCCTCCCAGGTCACTGAGATTACAAGTGTGCACCTCGGCACTGAGAGCTGCAGAGAACTCTGGAGGGGATGATCACTTAACCTGGCTTCTTGCTTCCTGTCACCTCAAAAGATTACAGGCAAACAACCATTCACTGGCCTCCATTAAGGGACTTACTAGGTCGGTCTCTGAAGGACATGATGGTAAATCAATCACTTCACCCAGCTAATCACTATCCCCCTGGTCAATTTTTTTTTTCCATGAACCAGATAAATATGGATTGGTTCAGACCAATCCTGATGTCATAGAATGGCCTTTAAGAGATCATCTGATCTAATACTGACTTCAAGCCGGCAGGCAAACTCAATTTCCCTTTTCAAAAGATCCTTTAAGATGAATCATGAAAGGTAGAAAAAAGGGCAGAGGAACCAATATTTTCATCCTATAAGGTGGATAATTAAGAGAAACTTAGTTAATGGAAAAGAGGGCTGGGGTGTAGCTCAGTGGCAGAACATTTGCCTTGCATGAGGAAGGTCCTATATTTGATCCCTAGCACCATGGGGAAAAAAAAAATGGAAAAGAAAGGTTCAAATATATTATTTAAAATGTTAAACAAATGTCAAATAGAAGAAATAAAAGCATAATTACATATTCAAGAGGTAAAAATCCTCTAAGGTTAAATCCTCTTTTGCAACAATTTATGAGTCAAGAAATAGAGGCACAAGCACTTTATTTAAAGCTATGGTGATAAGCTTCAGCACTGAACACCAAGACAATTAAAGAAGTTAATTCTGAGGGAGTAGAAGTAGGAATGAAGGGAAGGGGACTGTTGGTTATCATCACAAACTCTTACAGTACCATTGGATTTGTTACCAAGTGCATGCATTCCTTTAAAAATAATTTTTTAAAAGTAGGTTGCTCGGGCTGGAGATATAGCTCAGCTGATAGAGTGCTTGCCTCGTGAGCACAAGGCCCTGGGTTCAATCCCCAGCACCGCAAAAAAAAAGAAAAAAAAAAATAGGTTGCTCTTCAATCTATTCATATCACCCTAGACTCTTCATTCTGGAGTTGAAAAGTTCTAACTCAAACCTACCTTCCTTTTCTTTTTTCTTTCTTTCTTTCTCTCTCTCTCTCTCTCTCCCTCCCTCTTTCTTTCTATTTTGTTGGGGGGGTACTGGGGAGATTGAAGCCAGGGTGCTCTATCACTGAGCTACACCCAGACCCTTTTTAAATTTTATTTTGGGACAGTCTTGCAAAGTTGATGAGGTTGGCCTTGAACTTGTGATCCTCCTGCCCTAGCCTTTCTAATAGCTGGGCTTACAGGTATGCACCACCATTACCAGTTCAAACCTTACTTTAAGGGGCTTTCAACTCCTCTTTCCTCTTTGATCTCAATGGTAAAGGTTGAGAACAAGCACTCTATTTTCCCTGTAGAAAACTCAGAGCTACGAAGATGAGCGTGCTCAAGCCCCACCAGGAACCAGGTGAATGCTAACCCAATGCCCTAGAGGGTGATGGCATCAGGGTAGAGGGCATTCCCAAGCTACAGCAAGGGAATAGGGAGGGCAGTGGTCTCAAGGTAGTTAAGTAAATATTGAATCAGGCTGAGAACTCTGTGCAGGGCCATGGAGCAGGTACAAGCAGATTCCAGCCAGACAGCCCAAGCCAGCTCTGAGAGCCCCTGATGAAACAGAGAGATGGCAAAGAAAGCAACCTGTATGCTCAGCTTTCTCTGAACTGTTTCTCCTCCCCATTCCAAGACCTAAATGGACTAGGCTCTCTCTTGTCCCATACCAATTACTGAAACCTCGTCCCCAAAATCAAAGAATCTCATTTGGTTCCTTTGGATGGGGTTCAGCAGATATGCTCTCATGAAATGTAAGAATGAAGCAGGGAAACTAGGAGAAATATGACTTCTGGTTGAGTGTGCTTCCAAGGAGTGAGCTTATAAAGGGATTATAAGCAGAATGCACTCTGGCTAACTACAAGAGGGAAATGGAGAAGTGGGATGAGATGGCATAACTACTTCCAAATAGGCCTAGAGTCAGAAGATGAATGGAATTTCATGTGCCCTCTTCACTATCACAGGCCAAGAGAAAGACATGGCATACAAGGCAGCAACTAGTTTCCTAAGTCCCAGCTCACTTCAAGTTTTCTTTCCAAAGTCAGCTTCCTCAAAGGACTATTCCATAAACACACTTTCCTTCTTCCCATAGAATCTGGAATTATGGGTCAAGTATGATAGGAACAGTGTAGGTAGTCAGCAACTTAATGCACTGCAGGGGAAAGCAAGGCAGATAAAACACATGTCAGGAGTTTGTGTTTCAAACTGACACTTGTAGATTACAAAGATCCAACAGAAAGACTGAAATGAAGAAAAATTCCCAGGATGACAAAAACCCTACTAATAAAAACTTTGTCTCAGAACCCAGAAAGTTTTGTCAACAAGTTTAATTCTTCCCCCAACCCACATCCTACTATTATTAACCTGTAACTGCACTAATGCCTATACAGTGGGCCATTTCCTCAAAAAGACCATTCTGGAAGTCAAGTGAGTAGGTCACATGCTGAACCCGGGAGTCCTGATTCTGAATGTACAAGCTTTTCCATTGTCTCATCCTCCTTTTCCCAGTTATCCCCCAACCCCACCCCAGGCCTGAACTCTTATGAAATCAACCAAAACTATTCTAGTAAGCCAAAGTCAGTAAACTGATTCCTCTTAGATCTGGATTGGGGTGGGAAGACATTCTATTCTGTGATCTGTTTAACGCAAGCCCCAAAATAAAAAATCCAAAACAAAATTTCTCACAACCTCATTCAGTTTCCATGCAGGCCTGTTCATCCCTCCTAGTGGCTGCTCCTGAGTAGTCAACAAAGTGTAATCTGATAGGGACTTCTTCAAAACTTGCTCCATCCTTCAGAAACACCCTTCTGTTCAGAAAAGCCTGAGACAGCTGAGGCTCCCCCTCCTCCCAACACATTTTCTTCTTAGTTCAAGGTTTAGCTGATCCTGAAATAAGTGGTACGTGGAGATAAAGAGTGTGACAGAAAACACATAAAGAGGACAGGGAAAACAGAACTAAATGACACAAGGATCAGCAAAATTCTTCAAACAAGAGGGAGGTGTCAAAGTTGGAAATCCTTAATGGAAAGGGGTACTGTCAGCTGTTTCTCCTACAGGAACAAACCTGCAGAGGGCTAGGGGATTGAGAAGGGGAAAAGGAAGGTAAAGACACCTACTTGGGACCATAAAACACCCGAAATGAAAAGGTTGAGGACTAAGGTCAAAGTATAATGTAAATGGTACTTTGGGGCCTGAGGGCCTGAGGTCCTGAGATCCCTTACGGAGAGGGGAATAGGAAAATTTTGGAAGCTGGGTGAATGTGAGGTAATGGAATCAGAAATGGCAGAGGAAGAGAGGGATACAATCATTAGCTCAGGAAAATAGGAACTCTGTGCTGAGGTTGCACAGACCATGAAGGAGTGGGGTAAAATAGGAAAAAAGATAAAGGCGGGGTCCATGAGAAGGTTTGGGGCAGAAGCACAGACGATGAGGAAGGACAAACCAGGATAGACATATGGAAGGGGTCTAATGTGGAAAGGGTTCATGACTTTAAAAAAATATTTCGGGACCGAGGCAATAGGGGGTAAGAAGGGGGGAGGGAATCCTCAGGGCAGAGGGAGGAGCTAAACAGAAAAGGAAGCCAAAAAGCAGTGAAAAACCCCAGGCTTGAGAGGAAAAGGTGGAGAAGAAACTCAGGGTGTAGCTGCCACCGAGAGAGCAGTTTTGTAGTCGAACTCAGGTCGGGGGAGGCTGTGCGGGGCAGGGTAGGGTGGGAAAGGGACACCCCCCCACACACCAAACAGAGCAAAGGTGACTCTTCGGGAAGGAGTCGCTTACCTCCGGAGGACCCCCGCGGAGGGGGTGCAGGCGGTCGGAGTCGGATTGCCGACACCGCCGCCTCAGCAGCAGCGGCTGCTCTCGGGTTCCATTGGCCGCCTGCGCTTCCCTGACAGCGGCCGCGGCGGCTGCACCAGGCCCCGGCTGCGGGGCTGCCCGCAGCGCTGCCTGAAGGGGCCTTCACTCTGCCTCAAGTTGAACAGGGCCGCAATACCAGGACCAACCAACCAACCAACCAACAACTCCCCAGCTGGTATCGATGTAAGATTCTTCTCTGGAGCCCAAGCCCTTCTCCAGGGATTTGCCTTCTTGCTTCCCCGACGCTCAGGACCCTACAGATGCTATAGGAATCTAAGGAGTCGGATGAGCTGCCTGGAACATGCCTGTTCAGAAAAAGAAAAGGGGGCGGGGAAAAGATATTCGGAAGCTAGGAAGGGAGGAGAGGGCAGAGGGAGGAGCTTACGGGTAGGAGGAGGCGCCAATGTTTGAGAGGTGGACCTAAAAGATAGCGTTTGCTAGACTGAGGGTGCCGTAAAGGAAGTAGAAGTAGCTGGATAAATGGCAGGGCGGGCTGGAGGGCGTGGCCCAGTTAGAGAAGTACTGGTATATTGTGTACATCCATAAGCATATTAACATGCAAATTATATGCAAACGAGTCATTTGAGTTAGCCATCGAGTTACCGTAATTGCTGTCAGTGACTTTCCCCCCTTCCCAATCCTACAGGATTGCCTTAGTAGATCAGACGGTGGAAGGAATGCTGTATGGGCCATAACGGAGAGAAGAGAAAGAAAGGGCCCCGAGGAAGGCAGTCACCCTCACTACCCTTTTCATACTCATCTTTAAGGACGATGCCGAGTTTATGCCCCTTATCGCTTCCGGAATGGCGCGGTCCAACCGCGTCAATCTTTCGCCGTTAGCGGCCAGACTCGAGGCTGCCGTTCTGCCTCCGAGGTCACCTCTACCTAGGCAGCCTTTGGCCTCCGCATCCAGGAGCAGATCCCTCCAAGGAGAGGATCTAAACAGAGCCAGGCTGGGAGAGGTGAGTGAAATGACAGACTTAGAGGACAAACCCTTTTACCAAACCAAACAAAATCAAATATACAAAAACTGGTCCGCAAATGGGCCACTGGTGTTGGTTTTGTAAGTTAGCATTGTTGATTGCGAGCCCTCTCTTTCTCCTCAGAGAATTCCTTTTCTAGGACTTTACTTAATATCCAACATCCCTCATAGAGTCTTAATTAATTAATTAATTCTGCATTGAGAATAGTTATTTGAGCTCGGATCTTGGATGCCCTCATCCTTGCTATTTACAAGCTATTTGTTTTGGGATAACGGATGTAATCTCTTTGGACCTTAGTTTCTTTCCTCTCTCCCTCCTTCCCTCTTTCCTTCCCTAAATTTCATTCCCTTCCTCTTCTCCTTCCCCTTCTCCTCCTTCTTCCCCTTTTCTTTTCTGTTCTTACTATGTTGCCCAGACTGGTCTGGAATTTCCGGACTGAAGTAATCCTCCTGCAGCCTCCCGGTAGCTGGGACTACAGGCAGGCACCACCTGTGCCCAGCTGAACCTCAGTTTCTATGTGTGCAAGGTGGAGGCAGTAATATTAACACCTTACAGGATTTCGTGGGGGTCAAGAGAGTCCAGATTACTTTATAGTACTATATTGTTATTATTGGGACAATAGTACAGGATAGATGATGAAAGAAAGGTGTTTAATTGTGAGGCAACATAAAGAGTAATAGCTTGAATAGCCTGGGCAAAACATACAGTATGTACAAAAGGGAAAAAAATGGGTACTTATTTGCTGAAAGAACATGGCAGAGTATGGTTAAATTGATATGAAGGGCCTAGCTACACAGTATATGGTGAGTGAACGAATGGAAGACTTCTTAGAAATATTGCAAGCAAGGTCTTGGAAGAGATTTTGGGTATGATCCCGTAGAATAAAAAAGGGAATCTCTCCACAGTGGTGCATACTTGTAATCCGAGCAACTCTCAGGAGGCTGAGGCAGGAAGATTGCAAATTCTAGGCCAGCCTGGACAACTTAGCGAGATACTATCTCAAAATAAGAAATAAAAAGGATGGGGGATGTAGCTCAATTGTAGAGCATCCCAGGGTTCACAAATAAATAAATAAAACACAAATAAATAAAATTTGAAAATTAAAAGGGGAGAGGGAATTTCAAAGACCTAAAAATAATGTGTTGAAGAATATAAATGAGAATTTGCTCAAATCATGGAGACAGGGCAAGAGATAAGCTTGGTTAAAGCGGTAGTACAGTAATGAAAGATGAGCAGAAAGAGAACAAGAGTGCCATAGATAGTTTAAATTTGTCACTGCTGGTTTGGGGTGGGGAATCACCAGTCCACCTGTCAGGACCAGCAGCTCTTGGGCAGCTTCCAACCAGCTGTCAGGCAAGAGGTGATGACCTTGCATTAGCTTAGAGTTTAAAATGTCACACATTCCCTCAAGGGATAGGGTTCCAAAGGGCCTCAAGACTAGTATTTGAAACTTTGTAGAAGTAGCTGTGACAGCCCTCTTTAGTAGGAAGTTTTTGAACTTTTCCAATGTCAGAAAAACAAGATTCTAGGAATATCTTTGTTCAAACTTAAGAAGAAACTACTTAAGAAACCTTTTCATAGGTACAATCAGTTACAAGTCCTTAAAATATATATATCTATATATTTTTTGATGTTGATAGACCTTTATTTCTTTCATCTTATTTTTATGTGGTGCTGAGGATCGAACCCAGTGCCTCATAGATGCTAGGCAAGCGCTCTACCACTGAGCCACAACCCCAGCCCCTACAAGTCCTTCCTTAATCAAGTGAGACCACTCCACTCTCACAGACACATACAACTGTATTTAAAGTAGGGAATATTTCAAGTTTTCTTGTTAACAGCTCTGTGGGCTCATATGTGTGAATTTCTTTGTGTCTCTTATTGCTTTGTCTTTATGCCTTTTGTGTAGTTATTTTTTTGGGTCACTCTCTGCTTCAATAATTTTTTTGTTGATGTTGTTCTGGGGATTGAGCCCAGGACCTTGCCTGCAAGCTTAACACCGATTCCACCACTGAGCTCTCTCTACACCCCAGCTCTGTTTCTATTAGTCCCTCCTAGTCTGAGCTCCTCCAGGTAGAAAAGGATTCATCTTTGAATTCTAGCCGTATTCGTAGTTTTTACCACAGGAAAAAAGTTCCTATTTGTTGATATAGCAACAGGTTGAATACAGAAGTGGATATAGGAGTCCCATCAGTATTAAAGAGATTTCTAAAATTGTAAACCAGTGTTAATAAATTAAAAATATTGTAGGTGGACACAATACCTTTTATTTTTTATTTATTCGTTTTTGTGGGGTTTTTTGTTTGTTTTTAATGTAGTGCTGAGCATTAACTCAGTGCCTGACACATGCTAGGGAAGTGCTCTACCACTGAGCCACAGCCCCAGCCTTGTTTCTTTTTTCGTTTGTTTGTTTGGTGTGTGTGTGTGTGTGTGTGTGTGTGTGTGAAGATGGAGTCTAGTTATCTTGCCCACGCTGGTCTTAAACTCCTGGGCTCAAGTGACCCTTTCCCCTCAGCCTCCTGGGTGCTATGATTACAGTGTGTAATCCTGTGTGCATGCCATCACACCTAGTTAGTAAAAATATTTTTAAATACATATTTTGACTAAATTACTTTTTCTTCCTCCCTTTTGCCTTTATTGTTTTCTTCTCAATCTCCTTAACTATCAAATAATAAAACCAAATGCTATTTTCCCCATGTTAAATTTAAAGTATAAAATTTTCCATATTCTCTAAAATTCCTCATCCCACTGAACCTTTCTTTTTGAGGAGTGAGGTTTATTAGGGACTGAACCCAGTGCTTTACCACTGAGCTACATCCCCAGCCCTTTTTATTATCATTTATTTTTGGTACCACGGGATTGAACCCAGGGGCACTTAACTGGGCAACATCCCCAGCTGGGTTTTTTATATTTTATCTCTGAGACAGGGTCTAAGTTGCTGACCTCATTAAGTTGCTGAGGCTGGCCTCAAACTTCTAATCCTCCTACCTCAGTTTCCCAAGTTGCTGGGATTACAGATGTTTGCCCCCATGCTGGACTAAACCTATTTTTTTTTAAATTCTCTTTTGATAGGAAAAACAAAATCACTCATCTCTGAGATTGCGCCATTTCAGGTGTGGATGGTGGTACTTGGGTGACAGGTGGCCACAAAGGAACCCACACTGTTGTGTATACATCTGAAGCCTCTTGCCATGGTGGGAAAGTATGTATGAGTGGCATGCTGGGTTTTGGAGAGTGCAGGAAAATATCAACAGGGCAAGACAACATCATTTATTTGTCTTATTTAAATTTCATCAAAGCCGGGCACAGTGGCGTATGCCTGTAATCCCAGCACTTGGGAGGCTGAGGCAGGAGGACCGCAAGTTCAAAGCCAGCCTCAGCAACTTAGCAAGGCCCTAAGCAACTCAGTGAGACCCTGTCTCTAAATAAAATACAAAATAGGGCTGGGGATGTGGCTCTGTGGTGGAGTGCCCCTGGGTTCAATCCCCAGTACCAAAAATAAAAAAATAAAATATAAATAAATAAATAAATAAATTTCATCAAATAGGGGAAAGAAGTAGGCTTATTGTTAAAAAGTTCGTAAAAAGAGGACCTGTGTCAAAATGGAGTTCCACTTATTTCTCAAGTACCCTTGTGGCTTAATATTTTTTTATGAAGAGTTGATTTATTTCCTGAATCACAGACATTATGGGCTTTTATTCCCAGAGAAATGAAAAAGAAGGTAGCAGTTATTTTTTTGAGCAATTATTGTGTATGAATACAAATATTACCTCATTTATACTTTACTATAACCTCCATGAAAGAGACTTTATTTCATATTATGAAAACTGAGCTTCAGAATGATTAAGTCATTGCTTTTCAAAATTGTTCTACTTCATCCCAAAATATATGCATTTTATTTATTATGACCACTGAAGAACACATAAGCATATCTTAGTTAAAATAAAAGTTTCATGGAACAGTACTGTATGTGTAATAGACTCTTGATATTTTTGATTCTATATTATTTCACTTTTGAAAAAACTGTTTTGCATTCTGCTAAACAGATTTTATAACCCACTAATGGATCACAATCTATGATTTGAAAAAACTGGGCTAAATAAATGTTCAAAATCATGTGGTAATTGGAAAAGCTGTGAACCTAATTCATGCTCTTTCCAGTGAATGTCTCCGTATGAGCACTTCTCTTCCTCCTTTTTTTGTGGTGTTGGGTTCAAACCCAGGACTTTGCATTTGCTAGGCAAGTGCTCTACCACTGAGTAATAATCCCTTAAGAGTATTTAAGAAAGATTTATCTATCCATCTGTATGTATAAAATGCTTAGTTTTTCCCTCATAGGATGAAATTAGCGACATTTCCAGAGGATGTAGATTTACTGAGGAACCAAACATGAGAAAAACACTTAAAAAAATATATATAGTGACATTAATTCCCCCATTCAGTTTGCTGTGTGGATGCAATATTTGCTTTAGTTTCTAAAGAAAGCTGATTGTTAGCCACATAAATAAACAACAGATTCATTTATTTGAGGTCACAGACTAGACCTACAGAGTTTGTTGTCGTTTAATAGCAAAAGATTAGTAAGTTTTATTTTATGGTAACATTAAAATGAAAAAAAAAAAAAAAAGACATGTAAGGCAGGGAATAATGGAAGTGGGGAACAGAGAATTGTTGCCAAAGGGGAGAGTTGGGAATGGTAGAGAGGAAGCAGTATATGCTTCCCCAAAATCTTAGTTTGGCCCTTCATCTACAATTGAAGATTGCTTGAACTATAGAATAACAAATTGTTTTGTGTTACATTTTAAAAATAGGGTGGATGAAGCTACTTTTAAATCCCATAACACTCATGCAAATCTAAGAATCATCCGGTGGCCTGGGATCCCAAAGTGAATGGATACATCCCCAACCCAAATCATGGTAAGGACAGTATTTCCTTGGATGCTTCTATCCTAGTACCAGTGGTTTATTTTTCCATATGCCTATCACCTCTAATCTGTCAGCAGCCTGGGTTAGTCATCTCTTAAATGGATAATGGCAGTGGCTGCCTGGCTAGATCCTTGGACTCCAGTTCTCTAATGCAAACTTCATGCCTTTCATTCATTCATTTTTTCAATCAACAGATAATGATAATGGTTTGTGTTTTTCCAGTTCGTTTATTCATTTATTTATTGTAGTGGTGGGGAGTGAACCCAGAGCCTCAGGCATGCTAGGCAAGCCTTCTAACACTGAGCTATCTCCTCAGCCCTATGGTTTGGTGTTTTTTTATTGTTTTTATTTTTTGTACTGGGGATTGAACACAGGGGCACTTTGCCAGAGCTACATCCTAGTTCTTTTTTGGGGGGACAAGGTCTTGCTAAATTGCTGAGGCTGCCCTTAAACTTGCAATTCTCCTATCTTGACCTCCTGGGTCACTGGGTAAACATGTACCACTGCTTTCAGCTTCTAGTTTATTTCTTACTGCTGTTCATACACATCTTTTCTGGTTGAGATGTGTTTACTGCATTGCACCACCATGCCACATCTCTACAATCTTGCTTTTCCTGGAATGCCATCTTCTTTTTCACCTCCTTTTTTTTTTTCTTGTACCAGGGACTGAAAAGGGTAAGTGGGATCAGGGGACTTAACCACTGAACCCTTTTGTAATTTATTTAGACACAGAGTCTCACTGAGTTGCTTAGGGTCTTGCTGTTATCGAGGCTGGCTTTAAACTCAAGATCTTCCTGCCTCAGTCTCCTGAGTGGCTGAGATTACAGGCATCTACCACCATGCCTGGCAGGAAAATGACTTTTAACAAGTGCCTAACACTTAAAAAAATAAAATATCAAAACCACATTAATGGATTCCTGCTTTTGGCAACGTGAATAAGACAAAACACTTTCCCATTAAATTACAACTAGATTCTAGATAATTTTCAGCAATTACATATTTTTTTAGCACATTGCTGAGTTCATTAGAGACTAAGGTAGGAAAGTAGCCAGGTGTGGTGGTGCACACCTGTTGTTCCAGCTGTTTGGGAGGCTGAGGCAGGAGGATCACTTGGGGTTTAAGACCAACCTGGGCAAAAGAAGGTGGCTCCATCTTAAAACAAAAGGAAGGAAGAAAAGAATGAAGGGAGGGAGGATGGGAGGAAAGGAGGGGAAAACAGTAAAGGAGAAAAAAAATATAACATTAAGCTAAAAACTATGTAAAGGATGAGCAACATGCAGAAGCAGATTTGACCGGGGACAAGTGCCGAAGTCTGTGAATAGAGTCTAAACCTTGGGTCTAGTCAAGGCAGGGATGAAAAATCTGGGACTTCTGAATTAAACCTGTACTCCCTCCTCGCTCCAACCCAGGGTTTCACATGTACTGGGCAAACACTCAACTACTGAACTACATGCTTTACCCCACTAAACCTGGGCTTTTGAAAGGGCTTACACAGTCCCAGGTCAAGAACATTGCTTGGTTCCTGACAGAAGCAGATGTACATTCCCTGGGGAGGAAAGTACCCTCCATTTAGGCCCTTAGAATTTCCATAAAGTTTAACAAAATATGAATTTTAAGCCCCCAAATATAAAATATACAGGGAAACAAGCTACCATGGGTAGGAGTCATCAGAAAACAAAAAAGATGCAGCCATCTAAAATAAGTTACAGAAGACTGGGCACAGTAGCACATGACTGCAATCCCAGTTACAAGGGAGACTGAGGTAGGAGGGTCTGCTTGTTCAAGGCCAGCCTCGGCAATTTAGTGAGATCCTATCTCAAAATAAAAAGTAAAAAGGGCTGGGAATGAAAAAAAAAGTTATAGAATATTAAATGATCCAGACAAATTTCACAGAATTGGCAGCAGAGCAGGGGGTGGTGGTGTACTCCTGTAATCCCAGCATCTTGGGAAAATGAAATTGGAGGATTGTGTGATGGAGGCAAGTTTGGCAATTTAGCAAGACTCTCAGAATAAAAAAGGGATGGGGATAGAGCTCAGGTGTAAAGCACCCCTGGGCTCTATCTCCAGGACCACAAAAACAAACAAATAAAAAAACCCATAAAACTTTAAAAATAAGTAAATAAAATAAAAAGGGCTGGGGATGTAGGTCAATGGTACAGTGTTTGTTCAACATTTATAAGGCCCTTGATCAATCTCTAGCACTGGAAAAAAAAAAAAGCAGCAGACACTATATTCTCTGAATACAAATTATTAAGTTGAAAATCAGTATCCAAAAATAAAATTTTAGGGCAGGGGTTGTAGCTCAGTGGTAGAGTGCTTGCCTAGCATGTGTGAGGCACTGGGTTCACTTCTCAGCACACACATTACTGAGTAAAATAAAGGTCCATTGACAACTAAAAATTAAAGATAAAATAATAAATAAAATTTTAAGTCTCCAGACATTTGGAATTTACAAAACTTTTCTAAATAATTTGTGAGGGGTTGGGGGCTTAGCTTGGTGGCAGAACACTTCCCTAGCATGTACAAAGTCTTAGGTTTGATACCCAGCATCCTCCACCTCCAAAAAAGTTGTGAGTCAAAAAAGTGGCAAAGCTAATTTAAAAACCTTTAGAACTAAATAATAATCAAAATACTGTATAATCCAAAAACTTGTAGGGTGAACAGAAGAGTCTTGAGACTTAAAAAAATAGAAAGCAGACTGAAAATTAGTTAAGTATTCAAATTAATATATTATAAAAGAACATAAAACAAAACATTAAGAAAGCAGAAGAGAAGAAATACATAAGAGCAGAATTGAAGGAAACAGAAAACAAACACATTAGAGAAGTACAACTGGGTGTAGTGGCACATGCCTGCAATCCCAGCTATTTGGGAGGCTAGGGCAGGATTGCTGGTTCAAGGTCAGCCTGGGGTAACTTAGGGAGGCCCTGTCTCTAAATAAAAAATAAAACAGGCTGGGGATGTGGCTCAGTGGTTAAGTGCCCCTGGGTTCAATCCCTGGTACCAAAAAATAACATAAAAGTTGGGCACGGTGGCGCACGCCTGTAATCCAAGCGATCTGGGAGGCTGAGTCAGGAGGATCGCGAGTTCAAAGCCAGCCTCAGCAACTTAGCGAGGCCCTAAGCAACTCAGTGAGACCCTGTCTCTAAATAAAATACAAAATAGGGCTGGGGATGTGGCTCAGTGGTGGAGTGCCCCTGGGTTCAATCCCCAGTACCAAACCAAACAAAACAAAACAAAACAACCCATAAAAATTAAAATTAAAATACACAAACTTCTGGTACAATTGACCAAGAGCAAAAAAGAGAAGGTACAAGTAAACATCAGAGGGCTGGGGATATAGCTCAGTTGGTAGAGTGCTTGCCTTGCATGCACAAGGCCCTGGGTTCAATCCCCAGCACTGCAAAAACAAAAACAAAAACAAAAAACAACAACAACAACAACAACAACAAAAAGTAAACATCAGAAATGAAAAGGAAGATATGACTACCTAGGAGCAGAAAAAAACAAATAGAAAAAATACATCATGTAAGAAAAGAAAAAGAATGAATTGCAAAAAATCTAGGGAAACACTTGGATTAAACTGACTCAGGAAGAAATAGAAAGCCTATATAGTCTATAGTTACTAAAGAAATTGAGCTAATAGTTAAAATTATTCCCACAAAGAAACACCAGGCTAAGGTGGCTTTATAGGTGAGTTTTACCAAACATTCAAGAACAGTTCATTTCATTCTGATGTAAACTCATCCAGAGAATAAAACAAGAGAGAACAGTTCCAGCTCAAAGGGTGTACAGACCAGAAGGACCATCTTAGAAACCTTTTTAGAAATCTTTCTAAAAACAAAGGCACTAACATGTACAAGAATGCTTGTAGCAGCATTGTTCTTAATAGCAAAAATCTGGAAACAGCCCAAGTATGCATTGAGAGGTGAATGGTGAAGAACTTGTGGTTTTGCTCTTGATGGAATATTATACAGATGAAAACAGATGAATCACAGCTATTACAACAACATGGATGAATCTCAGAAACAATGGTAAGTGCAAAAAGGCAAACATCAAGGTGGTAGTAGAGTAACATTTCTGTAAAGCTAAAAGACAAGCAAAACTAAACAATACATTCTTAAAGTATACATATGTGGTTAAAATATATATATATATAACAAATAATTAATAAACACAATATTATGGACAGTGGTTACCTCTAAAGAGAGGCAGGGGGACAGGATAGGGAGGAACACAAACCCAATGGTATATTTAGTTTTAATGTGTGAATCGAGTGCAGGGTCATAGTTACTCATTTTATTATTATACTTCATAATTTATTCACATTACATATATTCTTTATATATCAAATATTACATATTATAATTTTTTAAAAAAATCTGCTGTGGTAGAAACAAATGGACAAATGAGTATCTCCCTGAAAGAAAATCCGTATTTCCTGGGAAAGAACCAAGATCACCTGACCAAAGCTACCCTATGTAGAGAACAAAGGAGGTCCTCAATAAATATGGGTTGGTTTACTGCTTTTCCCAGGGACATGTGGAAGGTCTGCATTCCTTTCCCATAGTGCTCCCTGATGTGCAGAATATCCTTCCATACATCTAGCATAAACCCCACAGTCCAGGTAAGTCCTGATTATGTATGAGAAGAGACTGACACCTGGTGGATACAGAATGAATTTAATGAAATGACTAGGAAGTAAATCTTTCACTTTAGTTGGTGAAAGTGGCAATAGATTAGGAGATAGGGAAGCAAGAATGAGAAAGTGAAAACTCAAACAGGAAAGGGAAGGAGCGCCATCACTGAGATATAGGTGGGAAAAAAGTGGTGTCATCTAAGTGAGATTGAAGAGAGTCCCTAAAGAATGAATTCCCTCTCCTTCCTTCTGAGACTAGAACAAGAGGAAAGAAGTTAGAGCTAAATGCAAAACTGAGGGAAAAGGAAGCAGCTCTAGCTGGTCTCAGCCTAGCAAGGTAAAGCCACATGTACTTTGTAGTTGTGGTTATGTGTCAGCTGCCTCCTAGCAACTCCCCCTACCCAGTTTCCATGCGGGGGCTCTATGATTGTAAAGAGGCTGATTCTACCTTTTTCTCCAAAGGTATGGTCCATGGTGCAGATTAATACATCATCCTATTGGCCATACTCACTAGTCAGGGGTGGATGTATGACCCAGGCTGGACTAATCAGAACCAATCTTTAGGCTCTTCAGGCACAATGGTACCTTCTCTTTCCGGCTAGACATAAATGAACAAATGTGTAATCCTAAGAGTGCTGGCAGCTATGAGGTAGCCCAGATGATTTTACATTAGGCAGAGTAGTAAGACTAAAAACCAATCAGTTATTTAGAGACATATCTAGTGACCAGATCAAGCTTCAGCTGGATCCAGCAATACCTCTGGATTTTCCAGTTACACAAGCCAATAAATCCTTTTACCTTCTCTACCCCTCAACTCCCACCCCCAAGTGTCTCACACATGCTAAGCAAGTGCTCTGCCACTTTTTCTTTTTTCTTCCCAGCCCTTTGAGACATGGTCTCCCTAAATTGCCTGGCCTAGTTGCCTAGGCTGGCCTCAAACTTGCAATCCTCCTGCCTCAACCTCCCAAGTAGCTGAGATCACAGGTATGTACCACCACACCCAATAATCCTTTTTATCTTAAGCCAGTTTGAGTTATTTTTCTGTATTGAAAATCAGAAGATCTCTAGCCTGTATATCCATCATACCACATCCCTGTCTTCCCACAGGAGAGCATAGGGATTGAGGTAAGAAGGTTACTACAGATTTATTGGTTAAACTAAAGCCAAGGTATTAAGCTGGAAAGGTCAGAGGCAGCCACCAGGCACTGTGTAAGACTGGGCAACTCAGCTGTCCATACAGAGGAGAATGACTCCCTTAGGGAAAGAATAGCATATGAAAAGCAAGTGCAGTGAAGGGCTTCTACCAGGCAGGCAGGCAGAGTTAACATGTGGACAACACACATTCTTCCCCACAGAACTGTCTATCATGGGGGTGTTGCTTCTGGGTCTTTATGCTCATGGGTTAAGGAACTTTGAAGCACATGCCCCTTTAAGCCTTTATTACCCTGTGCTGCCATGTCTACCTCTCCCTTTTCCAACTGAAGAGCCTCCTTTTGGCGTCTATTGCCCTTGATGACACTCACTTTTGAGGTGACAAGAGGAATTTTATCTTCTGCTTCTTTGGCTTGCTGGGAACTGGGGTCCCTTCCTCCTTTGGAAACAGCACCATCTTCCTGAGCTTGGGCAAATATTGCTCCCTGCTCAGGCTTTACCCCTGATCCTGGCCTCTCTGACCCTCCCGCTGAGTTGCTTTCCCCTCCTGAGCCCCATGTCTCCCACGGTAACCTTGAGGACTGGGCAGAGTCCATGGCAGCTGCTGACTTCTCAGGGGTGGAATTTCTTTCCCCACTTCCACCTGACTTTTTTCGAGGGCGCCCCCGTTTTCTTTTGGCATCACTGGCTGTATCCTCTGTATCCTGCTTTGCTGCTTTAGCTGGTGGGTCCTGCCCACTGGCCTCACTCATAGGTACTTCAGCTGTCCTCTTGACACCCTTATCATGGGGTCCTGGGTCACCACCTATGCCTACCTCCTTGTTCTCTGTGCCCCGAGGCTGAGTGAGTCCCCCAGGTGAAGCTCGCCCAGGCCCAGGTCCAGGCAGAGCAGGAACTGTTGGTAAGATCATGTTAATGATAGGCATGGCTGCCTGGGGTCCCCCAGCCCTACTGGGCAGAGGCAGTGTAGCCACTTTCAGGGTGCCTGAAGAAAGCTTGGAGGCCAGGATGGGTGAAGAGACTTGGATTGGTGGAACAAGTGAGGGAGGGGCACGGGGAAGGAGCAAAGGCAGCCGGGCCACTAGGGCATTGACCTGTGGGTTACTGGCTGATGGTGCAGAGCTCTCAATTACACTCTTCTTCCGCTCTCCACGTGCTGGAGGGCCGGGCCCAGCCCGGGCTTCCAGCTCCTTTGGAGACTAAAAAGCAGAAAGGACCACAGTAAGGTGTGAAGACCAGATATTAGAGGAAATGTAGGCACTGGAGAAACCAGAGGTGAAAAAGTTGGGGACCGACTGGGGGAACGATATACTTATACTAAACCCCCAGCCCTGTGCAGCAAGTCAGGGATGTTGACCTCCTTACCTGGGCTGGTCTTTCTGGTTTCTTATGGGCTCCCCCCTCCAGGTTCTCTACTCCATTCTTGGATTTAGATGACCGTTCCCGAGGGGCATGTTCATCCTCTTCTGCAGAGGTGCCAGAAAAGATGATAAAGTAAGGGTGAAGGAAGATACTGAAGAATGAAGGAAAGAGATGATTCTAATTGCCTGACTGCCAGAGAGAGGAGAAAGCAGGATATCTAAAGTGTGTCTCAGAAGGGTCTCCAGGAAGAGCCAGGCATGGTGGTATATGCCTGTAATCCCAGTGATGGGGAGGCTGAGGCAGGAGGATCACAAATTCCAGGCCAGCCTCAGCAACCTAGTAAAAAACACTTTCTCAAAATAAAAAGGGATAGGGATGTAATTCAGTGGTAGAGCACCCCTGGGTTCAATCCCCAGTACCAAAAAGATTAAAAAATAAAAAAAAAAAGAAAGAAAGAAAAAGAAAAAAAGGATCTCCAGGAATAGAAGGCAATTCCAAGGTATCTCTATTCTAGGATGTGGGAAGGCCTTTAAAGTTGAAAGTGGTTGAGGGTTTCTCAGAAGTGAGAGGAGGTCCTAGACATAAGTGAGGTTCTACACACCACCAAGCCCCATGGCCTTAAGCACGTGGGCATGTGCAGATCGGGCAGAGATGAGATGCTGCTGTAGCAGGAAGCGGGCAACCTCAACGATGGAACTGAAGGACCGTTTCAGGATTCGCTCTGCCCAGTCACAGGTTAGGGCACAGGCTGCCTCTACCAGTTCATCCCGAGGTGCTGGGGTTACTTCTGGACCCATTTCTGGCTGTGGTGGGAAAGGAAATGCCCAATCACACTCCATACTAGAGGAAAAGGACCCTTTGCCCTGGTGCTACTATTGACCAAAGCTGAAAACAGACTGGGGATGGGAGTAGCCTCTTCCCATCCTGCCAGAACCCACAAACTCTCCTTATCATCTGCTTTGGTCTTAGGGTAGCCAAAGGGCGCCCAGAAGCAATGTGTACAATGACCTAGGCTGTGTAAGCCCTTAAAACATGTCCCAAAGACCTCTGACTTTTATCCAGGAAAGAAGAGGGGAAGGTTGTTACTTACACTCTCAGTCTTTAAGTCAAGTCCAGGCAGGGGTGGCATAGATACCAAGGTCTTCCTTCGTATGCCACTGTAGCAATACCTGATGCAAGTTAAGGAGCAGCCAACACATGGGGTTCTCCAAACCCCTTAGGCAAGTTAGGCTGTTGCCACTGCTCTCCATACCCTATGTCTTCCTCCCCATATCCTCCAGCCCCATCCTCTCCAGTCAAGGATACTTGGACTGACCCCGACCACCAAGCCTTCGGGCCTTGATGTTAGGGAAGATCTCTCTGATGATTTTGCCGAAGTTGGCTGTGCTGAGCGGGCGGCAACAGGCAAGACTCTCACAATACTTCCTGAGTGAATAGGGGGCAGAATGGGAAATGACTCAGAAAAGGAGGGCATAGGCAGATTCAGGGGGTTCCTAGGGATTGAGTGTGGGGAACTCTTTTAAAAAGTCAGGCTCTCTCAAGGCAGGGCTCTCTCCATGGGTAAGGGTTAGTCTTGTGCCCACCAATCCAGGCACCACCCCTCCACCCACCGATAGGCATCATAAACACTCTGCTTTGGCAGACAGGTATCTGTGTGCTCTTCCAGGTGGTTGCGGATCCACCGGTAGGCATACATGTACTCCTCGTTGCTGAGTGTGCTTGGCTCTGAGCTGCAAGAGAAGTAAAAGGAACAAGTGTTACCAAGATCTCAACAACTGTCCTGGTTCTGAGACAGTAAGATAGACCACACATACATAGCCAGGGTAAGTGTCTCAGATAAAAAAAGGAGAAAGAGAGGACTGGGAAATGAAGCTTCTGACCCCAGCTGGTCTTAGCCACGAGGATAGCTCCTTAACAACCCCTAGCAATGACAAAATGTTCTCTATAGTACTTATGCCAACAAACCTTCAACTCTACCTTTATGCTAATAAAGGCTTAGAAACCACTCTCCTGATTTTGCTGCTCAAGATGACAAAATATAGTTTTATTAGCCCCTTTCTATATTCTATATTTATGTCATCCTACTGATCACCTATAGAAACAGATCAAGCCCATTAAAAACCCCTAGACAAGGCTGGGCTATAGCTCAGTGGCTGAGAGTTTGCCTAGCATAGGTGAGGCACTGGGATTGATCCTTAGCACCACATAAAAAAAATAAATAAATAAAGGCATTCTGTCCATCTACAACTATAAAAAAATTTTAAAAAACCCTAGCCAGAAGACAGTCAGAAGTACCCTCCCTTGGGACCCCTCCTGTACTGCAGTTTTTTTTTTGCTTTAAATAAATCTTGCTACTCTACGGTCCTCTACGTGGATCTCATTCTTTAAATTCGTGAGACAAAGAACCACTTGACATCATGCTCAATGTTACAGTTCTTCCCAGACTAACATTTTAATGATGCTGGACCAAATTACTTCACCCAGATTCACCTTTGCCTGAGGAACCAAGCCAGGGCAGGGGCCTGCCTTCATGATCAAGGCCAACAGCTATGAATCCAACTCACCTCACCCCTTCGCAGTGAGACTGTCTCTGAGAATGAGAACCTCTGACATCTAAAACTCTACCACCAAAACTTACCTTTTGTCTCCAGTGCTGGGACCTGGAGGGAGCTGTAGGTAGAGATACAGCTTGTCGTTGTCTGAGAATTTCTGAACATCTTGCTGAAGTAGGAGGGAACAAAGACAGGAGAAACAATAAGGTCAAGAACAATGGGATATAGGACCCTACCTTTCATCCCTACCACAAAGTTTGAGTTTGGCTGACTTAGAGATTCAAGACTCGGAAGGGACCTCAGAAATGATTGGAAGCTGGGGATATAGCTTAGTGGTGCAGCACTGGCCTAGCAGGCACCAGTCCCAGAGTTTGATGATTTCCAACACAAAAAAAAAAAAAAAAAAAAGGAATGGAATGCTTTGAGGTTGGAGGCTACTGTGTGCTCATTGTGCTCTGAGGAACCCTATGGGCTATCATGGAGAGAATAAAGCAGAGGGGATCAGTTCTAATATTATTCCTACTGGACAACTACACAAGGGGTCACAGAGAGATAAAGTGAGATGCTCAAAGTCAAATTGGCAGCAAGTTGCAAAGTCAATTATCTTTTGACAAGGTAGACATAAACCCATGTCATCCCACCATCTTCATCCCCCACCAATGCCATCTCTCTACTGTAGTCTTCCCAACATGCTTACCAGGATTCCCTCTACTTTGTTCTGTACGGCCTTGCTGTGGAGAAAAAGAGAAAGCTAGAGGTCACACACAATGTTTTCCCATCCCTTTGACTGCTAGGGAGGACAAAGGCCTGAAACACCTGGCAGATGCTCAAGAGATGACCAAGAATGACCAAGAATCTTGCCCTGCTCAGAGGCACCCCTCTGGAAAGAGGCAGTTCATCTCCCAAGAAAGTGAAGGGCTACAGGGATCTGAACTCTAGAACAGGATATGGAATATGAAGATGGTAATGAGTACTTACGAAATGGTACCTCGCAGCCTTTGGAGAAGGGTAGTAGGTTCTCCAGCCTCAGCACTACCTTGGGGGGCCCTTGCCTCTGTCTTGGGGCTCTTAGCATCAGGCTCATCTTCTGCCATCCTGGCATGAGGGCTAGAGCTGAGAAGGGGCAGGATATGAAGATTTAACTCACACTGGCCTTCCCTTCCTTTGAAGAGCCCAGGACAGCCCTCATCTCTGCCCAGAAAGACAGAAAAACAAAAAGCCTCCAAGTTTCCCCAGTGGTCTTTTTTTCACCGCTCTCTGTGTCCAAAAATTAGAAATTATTCCATTACTTCACCAGGCCCCTCTATACCCAAGCGATCTTTGCTATCGCCATTCTATCTGCCCACCTGCCTAAGACTCCTAAATTCGGAAAACCAAACGAGAATAGATAAGGGGTTGGGGAATCCACGTTAGAAAGAAATGCTCATTTCTTCTCGAGTCCCATGCCGTCCTTCTCCCCCTCAAACACAGCAATAACAACCGCAAAACAAAGTTCAATTCTCCTCAGCACTGAGTTTACCTGAGAGATCGGGAAGGATAGGAACCTCATCAGCCCGTCCACGCCGGGGTGCAGGGGGAAACTGGGCCCAAGTTCCCATTGCTCAATCTCGCCAGGCTCCCCCCGCCCCCTCCCCTGCGCGCCGGTCCCTACGTCATCTCCCACAACATCCCATCCCGTGCGCGCCCCCACCTCTCTCCCTGCCCCCTCCATTCAATCCCTGGCTGCTGCAAAGTGGGGGGCTCAGGGCGGCAGAACTCTTGGGCTGGGTGTAGGAAACCCGGCAGGGGGAAAGGGGTCCCAGATTCGGGACACGTGCACATGGGTGGAAAAGCTGTCGAAATACAGCCGGGACCTCTTTCTGCTCTGCTCGGAATTCACATCTCCCCCTCCCTACCTCTGAACAGCCGCCTTCCAACACAAGCAACAATGAAGATAAGGGAGAAAGAGAAACTACCTCGTAGCCACCTTCACTCCAGCCCAGCCCCACGGTCCCGGCCCAGCGGGCTCGTGCGTTGCTTTATTTTCCTTTTTCTGAATGGTTCTAACAGCCGCGATCTGCCCGGATACTCCGACGGCCTGCTCTGTCATTGGTCGTCGCCGCCACCCGGAGACAGAAGGCGCCGGGCCCGCACAGGCGGCAGCTAAAGTCTGCCTGGCAACAGAATCTGATTGGTCTTCAGGGGAGGGAAAATCCAAAGTTGGTCTTATTTGAGTCAAGAGGGGGAAGTCCGGGTTAGGTTTCGGTTAAAACTGGGGTCGGTTGGGACTGCCGGTCCCTAGAGGTTCTTCTCTTAAAGGGACCGCCGGACAAAAGCTCTTGAATTCCGCTCCCTTTGGAGCTTTTTCCTCTTTTGCCCTCTGCTCCTACGTGTGCTCGGTGTTTCCCGGCTGATCGTCAGTGCTGCCGGAAGAAAATCAGTGGGTGATAAAATAGCTAGAAAATTATGGGTAGTAGTGAGATAGGAAGGTAGACCACCCATACGCAGATGGGATAAGTGCTTCGGAGGAGGCAAGGGGGCAGCAGGCCTGGAGAACATCCTGTTGCTGCTCTGACAGCTTCGACCGCAATGGCTCTTTCTTGACTTTTGTCTCCAAGTTTTGGTTTCAAACGTCTGACTGGCCAGTTTCACCCCAATTGAAATGGGAATAATGGACTTTAATGTTATAATTTTACAGTTACCCCTTTTGTTTAATTAGGGTTGACACTGAAGTTAGCATTGTAGCCTATCCGTCCTGGAGGGGATAGTGATGCTTCATTGTCTTAACTCCAGCTGTTCTGTTAGAAGTAGTACTTCTGCAAAACGCGATAAAGTGAAATTAGCAAAATCAAAAACATACTTGATTTGTAAACATGATAGACACAAGAAATTATCTTGATAATGTTGCCAAAACCTTGATCTTTGCTTTGTCCCGGATACCATTGGAAATGGTATTAGTGGAAATAATAAAGACCCTTTTTTTGGCGGGGGGGGGGGGGGTTATGGAGATTGAACCCAGGGGCACTCGACCACTGAGCCACATCCCCAGCCCTATTTTGTATTTTATTCAGAGACAGGGTCTCACTGAGTTGCTTAGGGCCTTGCTAAGTTGCTGAGGCTGGCTTTGAACTTGCGATCTTCCTGCCTCAGCCTCGCAAGTGCTGGGATTACAGGCGTGCGCCACCACACGGGGCTAAGACATGGTTTTGAGAAAAAAGGAAAAAGAAGTTTTATTTCTTTGTTAGCAAAGGCAAAACACAGGTGACTCTACCTACCAGGGTAATAATGGTCCCTTAAAAGTTGTTTTAATGGCTACATTTCAGTTATGCCCTGTCCAGGGTCATAATTTCTGTGTAGCTTTGAGGGATAGCCATTTTTAAGATCTTTATTTTAAGGAACCTGTTGTTTTTAAACATAGAGAATTAGACATTGTTCTTTATCAGTATATTAAATATCCTGACTTTAGAAACAAATTCTTAAAACTAGGCGTTGTAGTACACACTCACAATTCCAGTGGTTTGGGAGGCTCAGGCAGGAAGATCAAGCCAGCTTCAGCAATTTAACGAGCTCCTAAGCAACTTAGGGAGACCCTGTCTTAAAATAAAAAAATAGAAAGGGCTGCGGATGTTGTTCAGTAGTTAAATGCCCCTGGGTTCAATCCCCGGTAACAAAAAATACAAAACAACAACAAAAAAACACCTTTAAATAACTTTAACTGACTCTGCTGATTATAGCCAACTTAATCACAAACTCTTTTGAGATTTACCACTCACAAACCTTTTGTAACTTACTTAGACACTCTTTAATTTGTTTATGTCTTTTGTCTTGTCCTCTTTACCTTCAACTTTAGGACAAGAATATTACTTTATCCTACAGAATACTTTCACTTCCAGAAACATTACTTTTTTTTTTTCAATTTTTCTTAAGAAAATATAGTTCCATACTTATAACTTTCTTATATGTCCCATTTTCCTGTTGCTGGTATTTTTAAAAATTTACCTTTTGAGCATGCCTATAAGTCCAGCAACTCCAGAGGCTGAGACAGGAGAATCAGATTGCAAGTTCCAAGCCAGTCTCAGCAACTTAGGGAGGCCTTGTCTCAAAATTAAAGAAAATAAAAAGGGTTAGGGATGGACGTCTGGGTTAAATCCCCAATACCAATTAAATTTATCTTTTGAAAGAATCCTTATGAAACTTCTGAACTTAGACAAATTACTCCTTTTTAATCAGACCAAATACTTTATGCTAAGTTGTCCCTGAAGCAGAATGTAGACCTCAAAATATCTGATGCCTGAAACAATTGGCCTTTCCAGATTCCCTTCCTCTCTGTCTCTTCCTTTTTCTTGCATTTGGGGAGGAACTTACTGAAAGGACAGAATTCCAGAGCACAAGAAAGGAGAAAACAGTCTTTTTTTAAAAAAAAATTTTTTTTAAATGTTGTTAGACCTTTATTTCATTCATTTATTTATATGTGGTTCTGGGAATCAAACCCAGTGCCTCACACATGCTAGGCAAGCGCTCTGCCACTGAGCCACAATCCCAGCCCAGAAAACAGTCTTTTATGCCCATAGCAGTATGTACTTAAAAAATGACAACTTTAAAACAGGCTCTTGCTCATTTAGCTTACATTCCAGATGGATATCAGGTAGGCAGATAAGGAAAAAGGAAAACTGCCATTTTGAGCATGAGAGGCAAAAAGCTTATACATAGGACCTTTTGATCATTTCTTTTTTTCCTTTTTGTAAAACAAGTCTAGCTGGAGATGGTGTTACAGTTTGTTTCCCTCCAAAGGCCATTTTTTTCCTTTCCATCCTCCAGCTAGTAATCAGGCCACAGAAAAGCCCTAGGCATTTCTTCCTTAAGGTCTGAGGGTCAAATTTATCCCAATTTCTTTTGACAGATTCCAGAAGTGGAAAACTGGTTTCCCATCTTTGAAACAAAGGGAGGAGTCAGGATATCCCCCAATATCCCTTATATGCTATAAACCAGGGTATTCCATGGATTTCATCCTGCACAGCAGTAGGTCCTCTCTCATGGGCAACCATAGAGAGACATGGGTCTATTGGACTAGTCATCCTTATCAACGAGGCCCTACCTGAAACTTTCTCTGGCAAGCTAGGTAATTCCCTAATTGGAACAATTTGAACTTATTTATCTGTAGTGCATCCTGAGCCCACCACCAGTTGAGAAATTTTGGAGGAAGAATTGGGCCTCACTCAGTATGGAGGATCCTAACTTCTTGATAAACACTTGAGTTAAGGGAGAGAATTTGCCAACTGATTGTGCCTTTAATTTTGTCTTAAAGCTTCCCTTTGTCCTGGGGGTCCTTATTCTTGTAGGACCATGGTTGCTTGTTATGCTCCTTAATTTGAACAAGGAGGCAAGCATGACAGTGTTCTGGTTGATATTCCCAATTGAGAAGGTCAAATGATTGTGTTCCCTGAACTAGGAGAGAGAAGTGGCAGTTTACTGTAATTAAGTGAAATAGAACTGATTTCTTTTCTTGCAGGACAAGGGGGAATACAGAAGAAAAGGTGCCATAGGAAGGTCTGAAGAACGAAGTGTAATTTTGAAGCTACGGGAGCTTCATCTTGGTAATCTCCCCCAGTGTGTCCCTGTTTAAGAGGTAAACACGAAGGACAGACTTGGGGTTTGGGTCCCAGAAAGCATTTGAAACCTGGAGGTCCCTAGAGACTTTATTTAGGCACTTGAAAGAGAAAAGGTAAAAGAATTGAGGGGCAGTAGGGTGTACAGGTGGAAGAGGCATTTTTGTAGAGAAGGAGAAAGACTCCTTGGCTTATGCTCAGAAATAATGGGTCACCTCTTTCCCAAAGACCTTAGATCAGACTAAGACTTCATCTCAGGATCCAAGATTTGTCAGGTGAGGGTGCCCTCCACCATCAGACCAAGTCAGTCAGAAACAGAAAGACAGGTAATGGTCAATATTTGGCATCCCTGAAGACAGTCAGGGTCAAACTCAGGACATGAGACCTTCATTCAGCATTGGAGAGTCGCTCCAGTCTTCTGCCTTCTATTGTCTCAAGTCTTCCTCTGTCCCATGCACCAGTTCTCTCCCACAGAAAGGAATCTGAATTAGGACAGACATATCCAATGCCTACGCGAAGGAATATCAGCCCCACCTGCCCAACAAGCCTGTCACCTGAGTCTTAAAAGCCGACAGTCATGCTGGTCACTTTTAACTGACTGACAGGTGCCCAGTGTTTAAAGACACCCCTTAGAAAAGCACAGAGAAGAGAAATGAGAGCTCCCTTGTCTGTATTACTCACCCTTCCATAGATCCCTGGTGAGCCCCCACAAATGTTATATAGAGCATGTCAGGTGGCATCTTTGTCTTGCTAATTCAAAGAATGAAATTCATAGACACAAGGGTGAGCACAAAGTAACAGGATTTATTAGAGTAATAGAAAACAGAACTCCTGAATGGGGAGGGATCCCAAGAAAGGGTTATATGTTGTCTAGGGGTTTTATGGGTTGATCTGCCACTATAGGTGATTAGTGGGATGATGTGCAAATATGGAATTCAAAAAGAAGCTAATCATTTCTATTTTGTTTTCTTCAACAAACTGGGGGAGAGTAGTACTTTTCAAGACGTACCAACATAAAGGCGGGGTGAAGGTTTGTTGGTGCAAGAGGAAGTGCCTTAGAGAATATTTTGTGGTTGGTTGTTGCTAGGCATAGCTAAGGAAGAGCCATTGCAGTTGAAGCTATCAGGGGCAGCAGCAGGATGTTCTCCGGGCTTGATGTCTCCTTTCCCTTTCCTCCTCCTCTCCACCTATGAGTGCTCTACTTTCCTGTCTCAGTAGGAATGGAAATTCACTATAAACTCATATAACTCATTTTTTTCTTTTCACGTTTTTTATTGGTGCATTATAGTTATACATAATGATGGGATTTGTTGTTACATATTTGCACATGCTCACAATATAATAACATTTTTTGCCCAATATGTAACTTGCTTTTTAAAAAAATATTTTTAGTTGTAGATAGACACAACCTTTTATTTACTTATTTTTATGTGGTGCTGAGAATCAAACCCAGTGCCTCACACATACTAGGCAAGCACTCTACCATTGAGCTACAACCCCAGCCCTAAAACCCACTTTTTAAAAAAATATTTTTATTTGTAGATGGACCCAATACCATTATTTTGTTTATTTAGTTTTTTTTATGTGGTGCTGGGGATCCAACCTCACATGTGTTAGGCAGGCACTCTACCACTGAGCCACAACCCCAGTCCTACAACCCACTTTTGATGTAAAACAAGTTGAACTACCGCCCCCCACATCCCACTCTTCCCCAGTCACATACAGACAGCCTGCAGATGCACTCTATCACAGTGAATCAGCAAATCGCCTCTCCTTCCTTCTTGATGGAGTCCTCAAAACAGCAGTTGTAACACATTAAGCTAAAATGCTTTTCTCGCTTAGTGGTCCTTGATCCTTGAGTGTACTTTAACTCCTTCCAAGGAGCTGCTAACGCAATTGTACCCCCATCGTTCTGTTCCATTACATGGGCATTTTGACTGACTTCCATAGTGGGGCTGGATGGCCCCCGCAAGCTTTTTACCCTCAGCGAACATTGTACTGAATAGGTCCTGGGTTCTTAACCTTTTAGACTTTTTAGGTCATGAAAGCAGTGGATCTCTTGTCATTGAGACAGATGAGACAGGAAGACGGACCACCCATAGACTGCTAGGGAGAGGGTCTCAGAGAAGAAAAGGGGGAGAGAGGGTTGGCAAATCAAGCTTCTGATTCCAGCTAGTCCTAGCCACAAGGACAGTTCCTTAACAACCCCTAGCAACAACGAATTACAAAATGTTCTCTGAAGCGCTTCTTCGTGCCAATAAACCTTCACCCCCAACCCTATGCTAATGAAGGCTTAGAAACTACTCTCTCTGGATTTGCTGAAGAAGACAAAATAGAGTTGATTAGCCCCTATCTGAACTCTCTATTTACATGTTATCCCACCAATCACCTATAGGGACAGATCAAGCCCATAAGAACCCCTAGACTGAAGACAGAGGTACCCTTCTTTGGGACACTCCTGTACTACAGGAGCCTTTTCTGCTTTAAATAAATCTTTTTTGGGGGGGTACTGGGGATTGAACCCAGGGGCACTCCACCACTGAGCCACATCCCCAGCCCTATTTTGTATTTTATTTAGAGACAGGGTCTCACTGAGTTGCTTAGGGCCTCACTAAGTTGTTGAGGCTGGCTTTGAACTCACGATCCTCCTGCCTCAGCCTCCCAAGTGCTGGGATTACAGGCATGTGCCATCGCGCCCGGCCAATAAATCTTGCTAGTCTCTCCTCCACTTGTCTGTGGATCTCATTCTTTGAATTCATGAGACAAAAGAACCCCCTTGACATCACGCTCCATGTTACACCATGAAAAATGTACAGACCACATTTTACATCTAATTTCAGAGAGGGCATAGACTTCAGAGTGACAATCTCTTAATCTGTTTTGTCCTGCACAGCAAAGATGTTTGTAGTCCTGACTACCCCATCAATGTACTTTTGCAAAGTAGGAAACTGAACTGCTTGATCTCTTCACCGTTACTCTTTATAGCCTTCATTTCCCTACTACTGTCTTCTATGGGTTCTAAGGAAACTCAGGGCATTGTAGAGTTAGGGGCATAAGGATATACTGGCAAGCAAGTTTTTCAATAACAGCTAAAATGTATTTGAGCTTTATTGTGTGTCAGACACCATGTCAAACACCAAACACCTCACATAGAGCTCACAAGTAGTAGATACTATAACTGTCTCCATTTTATAGATGAGGAAGTTGGGACTTGGAGAGGTGAAGGGACTTATCCACAGTTACATAGATAGTAAGTGCTGGAGTCAGAATCAAGATGCAGGCAGTCTGCCTTCAGAACTCATTCTCTTGAACACTGCTGTAGAGTGCCTGTATACATATTTGCAGATGCTCGTGTACAGATATGGGTAGAGACTGATGGAAAGATACCAAACACCACTGTTTGGTGCAAAAGGGAATCTAGAACACTTTGGAATTAGAGTTTGGGATAAATTTTGCTGCTTAAACATTTGCAGGGAACAGAGGATAATTGGAAGTTTTAGTAAGAAGAGATAAAGTATCATAGCTGTGTAAGGAAGATTATTCTGACAGCACTGCAGAAGGTGAGGTTGAATGGGAAAGATACCGAACTACTCATTCATGGCAGGAATTGGGCCAAGAACTGGGGATATAAAACTGAATAAGGGGCTGGGAATATAGCTCAGTTGGTAGAGTGCTTGCCTTACATGCACAAGGCCCTGAGTTCAATCCCAGCACCACAAAAAAAATAAAAATAAAAAATAAAACTGATTAAGATACTTTTACTTTTACTGAAAAATAAAATTGATAAACATCATCATAAAAATATTTATATAGAACATAATATGTGCTAGAGACAGTTCTAGGGCCTCATATATGTTATTTATATATTTCATAGCAACTCTGTTATCCCCTTTTTACAGATGAGAAGACTGAGTCATTGAGAGGTTAAAAATTTGCTTGAGGTTATATAGTTAGTAGGTGATGGAGCCAGATTCTAAATAAAGGCTGTATGTATTCAGAGTTTGCTATTAGGTATTGTTATACAATGCCTACTAATATTGGAAATAAATTTAATAAACAAACACAAAAGCACAAACCACAAAGGAAAATATTGATGACTTCAGAGATATTAATATGAAAAACTTAAATTTATTTTAAAAACCACTATAAGAAGAATACAAGACAAGATACAAATTGGGAAAGGATGTTTGTTCATCTGTTTCTGAGACTGGATCTCACTATGGTGCCCAGGCTGGCCACAAACTTGTCATCCTCCTGGCTCAGCTTCCCAAGTAGCTGGGATTACAGGACAGGCATGACTTGGCCAGCAAAAGACATTTTTAAGGCATATAGCTGATGAAGGGTTGTTATCTAGAATTTATTAAGACCTCCTACAAATAAAAAAATGAAAGATAACCAAATAAAAAGGTGGGCAGAACAGGCCTGGACACATGCCCGTAATCCTAGCAAGTTGGGAGGCTAAAGCAGGAGGATTGCAAGTTTGAGGTCAGCCCCAGCAATTTAGCAAGACCCTGTCTCAAAATAAAAAAATTCAAAGGGTTGAGGATGGTAGTTCAGTAGTAAAGCACCCCTGGATTCAATCCCCAGTGCCAAAAAATAAAAAAAAGTAGGCAGAAGAGCTGGGTGTGTTGTAATCCTAACTACCTAGGAGGCTAAGGCAGGCAGATCACAAGTTCAAGGCCAGGTCTGGCAATCTGGTAAGATCCTGGCTCAAAAATTAAATAAAAAGGGCTGAGGATGCAACTCAGTGATAGGGTGCCCCTGAGTTCAATCTCCAGTACGGGGGCGTGGAGGGGGGGAACCCTCCACACACACGAGTCTGGGGTTGTAGCTCAGTGGCAGAGTGCTCTCTGTGAGGCTCTGGATTTGATCCTTGGCACCATATTAAATAAATAAATAAATAAATAAAGGTATAGTGTCCACCTACAACTAAAAAAAAATTTTTTAAAAATGACAGTGTAATTAATTGGACATAACTTTCCTATGTTCTTATATGAATACATGACCAGTGTAACTCTACATCATGTACAATCACAAAAATGGGAAGTTATGCTGCATATATGTATAATTCATCAAAATACATTCTAATGTTATGTATAACTAAAAAGAGAAAATAAAAAATTAAAAATTATAGTGAGCAGAGAAAATGAATAGGAATTTACTAAAAAGCAGAAATGACATAATCATGAGAAATTATTTACTATAATTATCAGGAAAATGTAAATTAAAACAATAAGATACCATTTCATGCTAACAGAATTGGAAAAAATTTAAGTCTGGCAACACTGAGGATTGGCATGGTTGCAGACTTAACAAACATTCAACCACTGCTGTTAGAGCATAATTTGGAATGACTATTTCATAAAATAGTTTGATATTACTTGCAAAGTTGAATATGTGAATATTTCAGTATATGCCAAATATCAGCAATTTTACATATGTCTAGACATATGCCCTAAAGACACAGGTGGTAATGTTTGTAGTCAGTGCTTGTATTAGCAAAAACTGGAAATAACCCAAATGTCCATCAATAGTAGAATGATAAGTTGTGGTATATTCATATGATAGGATGTTATAAACAGTGGAAATGAGTGAGCTATGCCATATACATCCACATGGATGAACTACAAAATCTAAAAGAACTCAGAAAAAAATACAGTACAGTGCAATTTGTAAATATTTAATGTCAAGCAAAACTGAACCATATATTATTTATGGATAAATACATATGTAGCTAAAAATTAAGCAATGAAATGCAATAGAATTATTACCATAAAATTAAGAATAGAGCCAGGCATGGTGGCACACTCCTGTAATCCCAGATACTTGTGAGGCTGAGGAGGGAGTGTTGTAAATTCAAGGTCAGCCTGGGCAGTTTAATAAGACCCTGTCTCAAAATAGAAAGGCCTAGGAATGTAGCTCAGTGGTAGAGTACTTGCCTAGCATTGCAAGGACTTGTGTTCAATCCCTAGGAAAACACACACACACACACACACACACACACACACACACAGAGGATGGAAGTTACCTATGAGAGACAAGGCAAAAGAGGTTGGGAATAGTTCACTATCAATATCTTCCATTGTATCTAATTTACAATAATTTCAATACCTTTATCATCTCCTCCTCTTCTTCCTCCTCTTCCTTCTCCTCCTCCTTCTTGTATTAGGTATTGAACCCAGGGGGGTTCTACCATTGAGCTACATCCCCAGCCCTTTTAATTTTTAATTTTGTTTATTTGTGTATTTGTTTATTTGTGTTTCAGTGCTGGAGATCAAACCTAGAGCCTTGCTCATGCTAGGTAAGTGCTCTAACCATTTAGCTACATCCCCAGCTCATCATCCCTTTTTATTTTAAAACAGTGCCTCACACTAAATTACTGAGACTGATCTCAAACTTGTAATCCTTCTGCCTCAGCCTCCCAAGTTGCTGGGATTACAGGTGCGTGACACCATGCCTGGCCCTGACATATATTTTTATAACATACTAAGTTGCCTTTTATAGTTGGATCTGTTTCTGGACTTCTATTTTGTTCTTTCTATTAATGTAATTTTATAGTATATTTTGATATCTAAGGCTGAATTTTTTCTGTTACTAGTTTCGTTAATTTAAAAAATATATTCTGGGCTGGGGATATAGCTCAGTTGGTAGAGTGCTTGCCTTGCAAGCACAAGGCCCTGAATTCAATCCCCAGCACCACGACAAAACAAAACAAAACAAAAACAAAAACGAAAAAACCAGAGATCCAAGATGGCGGACTAGAGGGAGGCATTCCTTGTCACTTCATAACTCAGGATTCAAACAGAAGAAAATCTGTTTTTTGTGAAGCAGTCTTTACTTCTCAATGATCCCCTGCTGTTTACCACATCTGTCTACCTCGATCACCCACAGTCACCAGTGTAGTGACTACAGTTGAGTTCTACATTTGATTGCTCACTGACTAATCCATCACTTGCCTGTTTGCCTGCCTCTGGCCTGCCCATCGCCTGCCTTTCACCTACCCATCGCCCACCAACTGAGGTTCATCTGCCGATCATCCTCCAGTAGCCTGAGGAGCCTGCAGACCATCAGTGGATCGCCAGCCACCTGCTGTTGCCTGGAAGTCCACCATCACAGTACCTGAAGGTTTGGTTACAAGTGGCTGCCGCCATTTTGGGGAAAAAAGGCCAGGAGCTGCAGGATTGCTGGCCGGGCTGACAGCACCCTGCCTCCATGACCCCCAGCTTGACTGATAGCACACCACCTCCAGGGGCCCAGCCTGACCAACTGCACCCCACACAGTCTCGGTGCCCACGCCCTGCGCTGCAGCTCACCATTTGCCAACACGTTTGGGAGCCAGTGCAGCCATCTTGGATTATCCATGAAGGG
>JAJEJO010000258.1:202574-218666 GCA_020662805.1 Glaucomys volans | reverse complement strand
GAGTGCATTCAAGAAAAGAATAAAAAGTCAACAACTCAATGACCTAACTTTACATCTCAAAGCCCTAGAAAAAGAACAGAATGACACCAAAAGTAGTAGAAGACCAGAAATAATTAAAGTCAGAGCTGAAATCAATGAAATTGAAACAAAAGAAACAATTCAAAAAATTGACAAAAAAGTTGGTTCTTTCAAAAAGTAAACAAAATAGATAAACCCTTATCACACTAACAGAGAGAGAAAACTCAAATTACTAAAATTCGTGATGAAAAAGGAAATATCACAACAGACACCACTGAAATACAAAACATAATTAGAAGCTGTTGTTCCGCACCGAACAACAAAGGTCGGGTGTCCTCCCTGGGCCAGCCAGGGGGGAGCACGGGGTCGAGCAGGATGGTGAGTGTCCACGGCTGAAAAAACCACACCAGCCAGGAGGTCTGTCGAGGCAGAATCTCGTTTTAATGAGGAAGTGGAACAGATATATGAGGGGGCGAGTGAGTGAGAAAAAAACAAAGAAAGGAGAGGAGATACCTGCAGGGCCAATCACCTTAAAGGTCAACAGCCCATGCAGCACACATCAAAGCCTGCAGGACAAAGGTCTCCTAAGATTTAATAGTGGCCAGAGCTGCTCACGTTCACGGAAGTCGAATGAGCCAATCCTAGGCCACCACCTTGGTGGTACCACTAGTGAGGGGGGCTTTTGCCCCGAGGGTGTTGTTGTTATTGCGGTCGCCATTTTAAGGTGTGTCCCTACAAGAAGCTACTTTGAAAACCTATAGTCCAATAAAATAGAAAATCTTGAAGACATCGACAAATTCCTAGAGACACATGATCCTCCCAAACTGAATCAGGAGGACATACACAATTTAAACAGATCAATTTCAAGCAATGAAATAAAAGAAGCCATCAAAAGCCTACCAACCAAGAAAAGCCCAGGACCAGTTGGATTCTCAACTGAGTTCTACAAGACCTTCAAAGAAGAACTTATACCAATACTCCTGAAAGTATTTCATGAAATTGAAAAGGAGGGAACCCTTCCAAATTCATTCTATGAAGCTAGTATCACTCTGATATCAAAACCAGACAAAGACACATCTAGAAAAGAAAACTTTAGGCCAATATCTCTGATGAGTATATATGCTAAAATCCTCAACAAAATTCTGGAAAATCACTTATAAAAACATATTAAGAAGATAGTGCACCCTGATCAAGTGGGGTTTATCCCAGGGATGCAAGGTTGGTTCAACATCAGGAAATCAATAAATGTAATTCATCACATCAATAGACTTAAGGTTAAGAATCATATGGTTATTTTGATAGATGCTGAGAAAGCATTTAACAAAATACAACACCCCTTCATGCTCAAAACACTAGAAAAAATAGGGATGGTAGGAACATACCTGAACATTGTGAAGGCTATTTATGCTAAGCCCACTGCCAACATGATTCTTTTTTTTTTTTTTTTGGAACCAGGGATTGAACTCAGGGACACTCGGCCACTGAGTCACATCCCCAGCCCTATTTTGTATTTTATTTAGAGACAGGGTCTCACTGAGTTGCTTAGGGCCTCGTTAAGTTGCTGAGGCTGGCTTTGAACCCACAATCCTCCTGACTCAGCCTCCCAAGTCGCTTGGATTACAGGTGTGCGCCCCATGTCTGGCCCAACATGATTCTTAATGGAAAAAAACTGAAAGCATTCCCTTTAAAAACTGGAACAAGACAGGGATGCCCACTGTCGCCACTTCTATTCAACATTGTCCTGGAAATGCTAGCCAGAGCAATTAGAAAGACCACAGAAATTAAAGGCATACGAATAGGAAAAGAAGAACTCAAGCTGTCACTATTTGCTGATGACATGATCCTATATTTAGAGGATCCAAAAACTCCACCAGGAAACTTTTGGACCTAATTAATGAATTTACCAAAATAGCATGATATAAAATAAACACACATAAATCAAATGCATTTATCTACATAAGCGATTAATCATCTGAAAGTGAATTGAGGAAAACAACTCCATTCAAATAAAATATTTGGGACTCAATCTAACAAAAGAGGTGAAAAACCTCTACAACGAAAACTACAGAACATTAAAGAAAGAAATTGAGGAAGATGAGCCGGGCGCAGTGGCGCATGCCTGTAATCCAAGCGACTTGGGAGGCTGAGTCAAGAGGATCGTGAGTTCAAAGCCAGCCTCAGCAACTTAGGGAGGCCCTAAGCAACTCAGTGAGACCCTGTCTCTAAATAAAATACAAGATAGGGCTGGGGATGTGGCTCAGTGGCCGAGTGTCCCTGAGTTCAATCCCTGGTTTAAAAAACAAAAACAAACAAACAAACAAACAAACAAACAAAAAAACCCAGCATGGTATTGGCACCAAAATAGACAGATAGACCAATGGTACAGAATAGAAGACACAGAGACAAACCCACATAAGTACAGTTATCTCATATTAGACAAAGGTGCCAAAAACATACAGTGGAGAAAAGACAGCCTCTTCAACAAATGGTGCTGGCAGAACTGGAAATCCATGTGCAATAAAATGAAATTAAACCCCTATCTCTCACCCTGTACAAAACTCAACTCAAAATGGATCAAGGATCTAGGAATTAGACCTGAGACTCTTCGCCAAATAGAAGAAATAGTGGACCCGTATCTTCTTCATATTGGTTTAGGACCAGACTTTCTCAACATGACCACCAGAGCGCAAGAAATAAAAGGAAGAATCAATAAATGGGACAGATTCAAACTAAAAAGCTTTTTCTCAGCAAAAGAAATGATCAAGAATGTGAAAAGAGAGCCTACAGAGTGGGAAAAAATCTTTTCCACACACACTTCAGACAGAGCACTGATCTCCAAAATTTATAAAGAACTTACAAAATTTTACACCAAAAATGCAAAGAACCCAATCAATAAATGGGCTAAGGAACTGGGCAGACACTTCACAGAATATGATATACAGATGATTAACAAATATATGAAAAAGTGCTCATCATCTCTAGTAATTAAAGAAATGCAAATTAAAACCACCCTAAGATTTCATCTAATTCCAATTAGAATGGCTATTATCAGGAATACAAGCAATAATAAGTGTTGGTGTGGATGTGGGGAAAAAGGCACACCCATACATTGCTGGTGGAGTTGCAAATTGGTGCAGCCACTCTGGAAAGCAGTATGGAGATTCCTCACAAAACTTGGAATGGACCCACCATTTGACCCAGCTATCCCACTCCTCGGTTTATACCCAAAGGTCTTAAACTCAGCAGAGTATAGGGATGCAGCCACATCTATGTTCATAACTGCTCAATTCACAATAGCTAGATTGTGAAACCAACCTAGATGCCCTTCAATTGATGAGTGGATAAAGAAACTGTGGTATATATACACAATGGAATATTACTCAGCCATAAAAAAGAATAAAACTATGGCATTTGCTGGTAAATGGGTGGAGTTAGAGAATATCATGCTAAGTGAAATAAGCCAAGCCCAGAAAACTGAATGCTTTCTCTGATCAGTGGATGCTGATACATAACGGGTGGGGGATATGGGGGGATAGGAAAGAATGGAGGAAATATGGATGGTGTAGAGGAAAATGAGACTGGAGGGGATGGGGGGAGGAAAAATAGTAGACTGAGACAGACAGTATTATATATATGTAAGATTATATGAATTGTGTGAATAAAAAAAAAAGTAGTATCCCATCAGGTGTGGTGGCACATGCCTGTAATCCCAGCAGCTCAGGATGCTGAGGCAGGAGGATTTCAAGTTCAAAGTCAGCCTCAGCAACTTAGTGAGACACTGAGCAACTTAGTGAGACCCTTTCTCAAAATTAAATAAAAAATGGGTTGGGTTGTGGCTCATTGGATAGTGCCTCTGGATTCAATCCCTAGTACAAAAAAAAAAAAAGTTATTCTATTGAATGAATGTATCACAATTTATTTCCCTTTCATCTCTTAGTGAAAGATGGGGACTTCTCCAGTTTTGATCATAAAAAATTAAGCTGTTACAAAAATTTCTGTGTTAATGTTTTGTAGGGGATATTCATGTGTATGTATGTCTCTGTGTGTGTGTGTGTGTGTATGTATGTTTTCAATTTTTTTGAGGAAATAACCAGAAGAATTATTGAATCATTAAGTAGGTATATATTTAGTTCTATAATAAATTTGGTGGTGGTGAGGGGGATTATTTTCCAAAGCTGTGTTAACATTTGACATTTCAGCAACAATGCAGGAGAGTTTAATTTGTTCTACATCCTAACTCACATTTGGTGACCCATTTATTGTATTATCAGCTTTTGTTTCTGATGTAAAATGGCTTCTTTTGGTCTGATTTGTTGTTCTCTGGTTTCTAATGATGTGAACATGTTTTCATGTGCTTATTAATCATTCATTTCTATTTGTAAAGTGTTTATTCAAATATTTTGTCAACTATTCAAAATCTTGAGTTTTTGTTTTACTGTTGAAGAAACATACCCATAACTAAATATGTCCATATATGCCCTATCCATCTTTATCACAATGAATCTTTTCCTCCCTCAAACAAACAAACAAACAAACAAAAAACACAAAAAAAACCCCATATATATGGTTGGGGGTGTAGCCCAGTGGCAGAGTGCATGGTTAGCATGAATGAAGCCCTAGGTTTGATTCCCAGCACACACACACACACACACACACACACACACACACACAATTATTTCTATAGGTTGTATTTTCCAAATAAGGCCACAAGAACATTTCTGGTTTCCATGCTATTTCAGAACCTTGTTGCTTCCCCTTCATGGGTGAGAGGAGGGGGGAAACCTAGTTCCTGCTCCCTGCTGGGAAGGCCTCTGTGTTGTGTCTCACTGAATGTCACGTGGTAGGAGAGTAGGAGTGATGCTCCATGACTTCCAAGTCTAGATTAGAACAAGTCATAGGCTCCTGCTTCACTCACTCTTTTGGTGCGCTCACCCTTGGACGCCAGCCACCATATCTTGAGGGAGCTGAGCTGCCACATGGGAAGGTCATGTGCTGATGCTCTGATCAAAACCCCAGCTGAGATTCCAAGTGACAGCCCAGAGGAATGACCAGACATGTGAGTGAGTGAGCCATGAGATGATTCTAGAGCCCCGGATAGTAGTGATGGCACAGAGGCAAGCTGGTCCCAATTAGTCTTGTCTAATCAGCAAATTTGTAACCAAAATAGTGTCCTTGCTTTAAGCCAGTAAGTTTTGAGGAGGTGGTTTGTTACACAGTACCAGATAACTGAAGCACTATGCATTTACATTTCCAGATTAGTTTTAGAAACAACTTGACAACTTTCATAAAAAATCCTCACCTGTCTGAGAGAATGTGTTCTAGAAAGTATCCTTCCATGATCATGTTCATGTTCTTACAAACACTTGTCCACCTATATAGAGGTTTTTGTTGCTATTGTGGCTGAGTTCTTAAAAATAAGAATTAGGGACTGGGGTGTGGCTCAGTGCACAAAGGAGCACTTGCCTACTGTGTGTAAGGTTCTGGGTTGGATCCCTAGTGCTTGGGAAAAAAAAGGTGGGAAAGGATAGATTATACTATTCTCTTATGCACTTAACTTTAAATAAAACAGCAATCTGGACTTGGGCTACAGCTTTTCTGGGGGTATTCCTGAGCCCAGCAATCTCTCTAGTACCTTCCACCTGGCGTCACAGGCCAACCAGTGGAGCTGACCGTGGTGCTGGCAGATTTAGATAATTGCCCAGATTTTTTCTATGGCATGCTCAGCTCTGCTGCTCTTGCTCATCTAGCCTGATGCAGGTGTGTGGGGTAGACATCTTGGTAAGTATAGCAGAGAGAGGTGTGCAGGGTGGCACAGCAGGGATTACACAAATTGCCGATGCATGGGTTGTTCTTGATGGGAAGGACACTGTTTTTACAGTGTGTTTCAGTGGTGCAGGGTCAGATGCAGAGAAATGAGGCCATGATCAACATGAGGATAGATAGGGAAGCTGGGCACAGAGGTGCACACCTGTAAAGCTGAGACAGGAGGTTTGCAAGGTGATCTGAGAACCAGTTGACCAGTTTATTTCTTGGCTCTTCTGAGAGCTCATGTAAAAACAGCACAGAAAGTAACAAGCAACAGTGCTTAGGAAAAGGGGATGCCATTCAATACTTCAACAGTCTCGGTTTGGCTTCGGAAGGACAAACTGCCATGGGTCAGAGACCAAGAGACAGCAGAATGAAGCCAGGTCCCTTTGAAGTGGGGGCTCAGAATGTGGGAGGAGGGGCTCTGAGGGGTGGACTTCAGATCCAGATGTCAGAGCTGCAGTCGCCTCCTGGGTAGCGGAGCTCATGGGCTAAGGCTGGCCCAAGGGGCTCCTTCCCAAAGTCCACCAGGAAGTTGGGGTTCAACTTCAGCCCTCCCTTTACTGTGTCTACATCGATCTGCAGCATCACAGAGCCTTCCCTGGTGGAAAAAGGAAAGGGGATAAGTGGGGACACTCCCTCCCCCTAACACTTGTGAGTATAGGGAGTGGGTTCTTGAGTGAGCAGGGTCTGAAAGGGCCATCTGTATGGTGGGGTGCAGATGGGTCCCCAAGGAGTCTTCAGAAAGCCAAATGAGGCTTCTGGGCGAGGAGGGTTGGGGAGGAGAGCCCAGATAGTCTGCTTCTCACCTGATGAGATCAGGGTAAAACTGCTTGTCCCAGGCACTGTACAGAGATGTGGTAACGTACAGACGCTTCCCATCTAGGCTAAGCTGGATCATCTGAGGGCCTCCGGCCACCCGTTTTCCCTTAGGAAAATGAGATTTCAGAATTCAAGAATACACAGATCCTAGAAGGGGATCATGAGCACTAGCCAAACCCCCAAAACATGCCCACTCACACATGCCACTCCCACTGCATGCTCCTGGAACATGGATTGAGGGGCCTGGTGGGAGGGGGAGAAGGCCTCACCTTGACTACCAGAGGCTCTGGTTGGCATTTGAGCTCCTGGTCCTCCAGCACTTGCACAGGGCCTCCCTTAACAATGCTGCCCCCAAGGAAGATCTGGGTGGGAGGTGTTGAGATGAAGGAGGACAACAGTGAGAGGTTTTGGGATATTGCAGGAAGAGCAGTTTGCCTCACTCAGGATCCTTCACTCCTTTCAGATATGGTCCCATGGCTGGCTCCTCATAATCCTGAGCCAGCACCCTCCCTTTGGCCCCATTTTTTGCTTTTCCTGCTCCTCCCTTATCATCCCCCAGCTACTTTATACCCTCTATCCCATCCCCAAACACTTCTCCTTCTTTCCCCGCTTCTCATCTTGCTAGGACCCCCACCTGTCCAGTGAGGCAGGGCTTCTGAGGGTTAGAGATGTCATACTGCCGCAGGTCCCCATGCAGCCAGTTGCTGAAGTAGAGGAAGCGGTCATCCAGGGACAGTAGGATGTCAGTGATCAGGCCTGGGGGGAAGAAAGGTGTCAGTTCAGAGGCTTTAAGGACTCTTGCTCCCCAGGCCTGCAGGAATCAACCTTCCCATTCCCACCTTTCTCCAGGCACTCACCTGGCATTTCAGGCAGGATCCAGCCCTTAACTTTCTTGGGGGGGACCTGGATCACCTTCTCCACTGACCAAGTGCCTCCCTACATTGGGAAGTGGAGGGTGAGGTTAGGAGGCTGTGAGTTGAGGCTGTGAGAATCGGAGGTTGGAAGGGAGAGGGTAGATACAGGGCCTGCTTTCCATAAGGTCCACTTCCATGCAGGTCCCTTAAGGCAATGTTTGTGTCTGCTTTACCATGGAATTCCCAGCCCTAGCACAGTGCCTGCATGGAAACTCACAAAATAGCTTTTTTTTCTTCTCTTTTCTTTTGTGGTCTTGGGGACCACAAAAGGGCCACTCTACCACTGAGCTATACCCCAGACCTAGTTGTTTTTTTATTTAGTTATCATTTTATTTAATTTTTTTGTAGTTGTAGGTGGACAGCATGCCTTTATTTTATTTGTTTATTTTTATGCAATGCTGAGGATTGAACCCCGTGCCTCACATATGCTAGGCAAGTGCTCTGCCTCTGAGCTACGGCCCCAGGCCCCTATTTATTTTTTATTTTGAGATAGAATCTTGCTAAGTTACCCAGGCTGGCCTCAACTTATGATCCTCCTGCCTCAGCCTTCCAAATTGCTGTGATTACAGGCGTGTGCCACCGCATGGAGCACTAAAGCGTATTAGAATAAATGAATACATACAGCCAGTTAGGGTTCTAGTGTGCTATGATCTGAATGTCCCCACAAAAATTCATGTTGCATTTCAATACTCATTGTGAGATATTAAGAGGTAGGACCAGGCTGGGGCTCTAGATCCGTGGTAGAGTGCTTGCCTAGCACATGTGAGGCCCTGGGTTTGAGTCTCAATACTACATAAAAATAAATAAATAAAATAAAGGTACTGGATCCATCTACAACTAAAAAATATATTTAAAAAAAAGAGGTAGGACCACATGGGACCTGTGAGAGGTGATTAGGACAAAGCCCTCATGAGTGGATTAATCCATGAATAGGTTAATGGGTTATTTTGAGAGCGGGTTTGCTATAAAAACTTGGCTGTCTCTTGTTTGTACCCCTGTCACCAGGTAATACCCTGTGCCTCCTGGGGATTCTGAAAAGAATCCCCAGCAGCAAGAAGGTCCTCATCAGATGCCTCTCCTTGATCTTGTACCTACTAACTTGGATCCAGACCTATGAGCAAAATAAATTTTTATTCTTTATAAATTACTCTGTCCATGGTAGTTAGTTATAGCAGCAGAAAACAAATTCAGACAAGGTAGAAATTAGCCTAGCACTGTGAGAAGAGAGGCAGGACATGTGGCCTTGTGTTTGTTTCCTGGAGAAGCCTGGGCTGGTGAAACTAGGGGGCACCTTCACTGAAGTCCTGGCTGACAAGATGACTGGGAGCCAAGCGCCAGAGGGTGCATGTTACCTCATTCTTGTAGAAGCGCTGGATGTTGGAGCTAAGGGCACAGCCCACAAAGCCTTGAGCAGCAGCTGGGTTGTGCAGGAAGCGGATTTCCAGGGGAATAAGCCCGTCCTTCAGAGGCAGGGTCTGTATGATCTCATGGCGCTGCCAGTCCCACACATTTAAGTGGCTTCCATACAGCCCTGGGGTGAGGGTGGGGCCAGAGGAGAGGCTCAAGATCCATGGTGGATGGGGCATAGACTTGGGCAGGGCATGGGCATAGACTTGGACATGGACTAGGGAGGAAGGATCAGAAGGATGTTGGGGGCAGTTTAAGCAATTCAGCATATCCTACACCACAACCCCAAAAGTCTGGGGTCCACACGAGGGAGGAAAGAAGGCAGAAGCCTGGGAGTGGGAATGGAGCAGAAGGAAAGGGGTGTGACACGCTCAAGGTTCCTACCAGCCCACTGGGGGATTCTCACCTGCCTCCACATCAGCAGGGTTGAAACCATCTTTTAAGACATTGGGGGCTGCCCATTCGGTGCTGATCATGACATTGTGTCGAGGCTGGTACCAGAAGTCGTAGCCCATTGGTGCAGCTCCCCCAGGCTGCTCCCACGTCCCCTTTACCTCAAAGGTCTCCCCATCCAGCAGCACAAAACCCCCTGAACACGGAAGGAAGGAGGTGTTAGGTAGAGACATTAGAGTTTCTATCCCCACCCAGCTCTTATTACCACCTTCAGAAGACTCTAAACCCATCGTCTGCCCCACTCCTCTACTGGGTGTCCAAAAGGTCCCTCCCAGAGATGGCCAGGTGAGAGGTGGGGCCTCCTACTCTGGTGCCCCATCTCCCTTCATCTTCAACTTCATCCTTCTCCCAGCCTTAGGGGAAATTCTTCTCCCTTCAAGGCAAGAGATCTTCTGGAACTCAGGACCTTGTGCTTCTCTTGCCCAGCTTTCCACAATCACAATGGGCTTCCTCCTGGAATCTAAGCTCCACTCTGCTCACTACATTGTCCTTCTAGAGTAGACAATATTTTTATTTGTCATTCAACATGAATGCCCAATATTTTGCTCCCTTGCTGTGTGTGTTGTGATATCTTCATATGTCTTTGTGAACACACCAGATGCCTACTCCTAAGTGTTAGTAAGTCTAGGAATATCACATGCCTCCCATCTCCTGGATAGAGCAGTCAAATGGAGGCCAGTGCAGTACCCTTGATTGAATGACCTTAACTGATATCCTGCTCCAGACCTTAGGAGGGAGGGTTTTGATGAAATGAACAAGGCTCTGAGGAATGCAGTGCAGAGGGGCCATTAGAACAGATTGCAGTCTGGAGCCAGAGTGCTGCATTCGAGTTCCAGTTCTGTAACTTATTAGCTCTGTGACGGTGGGCAAGTCTGTGCTCCCACTTTCTTATCTGCAAAACAAGGCTCATAACAGCACCTGTTTCATAGTTTGTGTCTGGCACACAGTACACCTGCGTGTTAGTTCCCATCATACTACACGTGAGATGACAAATGTGAAGAATCCCAAGCACTGTGGGATCTACTCAATCACTCAAGAGGGCTGATATTAAATGCAAGTGTTATTTGGGGTCATGTCTGCGCTTCACGTTGCTTATGGCAGACTGTTTTTGGCTATATCTTTTAACTAAACTCAGTAGTCAAGGTTCATCTTCATAGAAATAATTGAAATAACTGAAGTTACTTGGTAACATTTTAAATATTGTATGGAACTTAGCTTATTGGTGCCTCTGGTTCTCCATTCCATTGCTCCCCAGGCTGGGGATCTGCTCCCCCCACAGACAAAACGCTTTTTGCCTGTCATGGCTGCAGAAGGTTTTATGAGCACACAGTGCCAGCAGGTACCTTTGCTATTGCCCTTGGGATCTCCCAGGGCACTAATCATGACCTCCCCACTGGCCAGGCAGTGGCTGGTGTGGAGGTATCCCAGATTGCACTTGGTGTGGACCTCGTTGGGCTCGATGACCTGGAGAGGGGTGGGGAACCATGTCAGAACTTTGCAGGGGCAGGGTTCTCCACTCCCTACCTCCACACTCCCCTACTTTATCTGTTGACACTCTCCTCTTTTTCTTCAAATCATGATCGTAACTCTTCCTGTGGGATATGGCAAAGATTCAGTCTGGTAACCTCCACAGAGCCACAAGGAAAAGTCAGAGAGACTGCTAATAATTTCCCAGGTGGAAAGCACCAACCCTTCCCCTATCTGTCCTAAAGGGGCTCATAGTTCTATGGGCCCATAAGCTCCTCCCAGGCTGGGCACATGCCAGAATCAACTTTGTATCACCAGCAACCAGCTCAGTGAGTGTCAGGCACCAAGAGGATACTGAACAAAGTGTTAAGAGGAAGAACTGGAGGTTCCTGCCTAAGGGAAGTCCTGAACTCAGAACTGGTGAGGAAGCCAGGTATGGTGCTGCATATCTGTAATGAGACTGAGGCAGGAGGATCGAAAGTTCAAGACCAGACCGGGTAACTTAGTGAGAACTTGTCTCAAAATTAAAAGGGTTGGGGATGTAGTTCAGTGGTAGAGCGCCCCTGGGCTCAATACAAAACAAACAAAACTGGGTTAGAGGGAAAATGGTTTCCTCTCTCTTGTTAGAGTAAAACAAGAACCTCTACCCTCTTCTCTGATGCCTTGGCCCTCAGTGCTGGAGATGACAACTTAGCATGCCTAGGGAACTTTCTTCTGAACTATAACCTCACTCTCCCTGCCTCTAAGCCCACCCTGCACAAGAGTGGCAGGCAGCTGGTTTATGAGTGGCTTCTCGCCTGTAGACTGATGGACTGCTGACTACCACAGGAACGTGGGTGTTTTAGGGTATCCCAGACAGCAAGGGCGGAAGACATGCCTTGTGTAGCTTTGGTGCACGGGGCTCAGAGCCCACATCTACCACATAGATACGGGAGGAGATGAGACTGGGCAGCATTAACTTGGTGCGCGATTTGGTGCTATCCCCAAAGCAGCTGCTGCAGGTGTTCCATCCTGAGTGATGCAGCTCATCCTTCAGGTAGGGCATGGGCAGCCGGTGGATGACCTAGGATGGAGGGGGAACAGGAGGTGATGCTCGCCCAAGGCACACCTCTGTGCACTTTCAGAAAAGGCGTCCTCATGGATTCATTTTGGCTTGGAATCACAGCATAAGTTGGATTTGTCCTTAGGTGAGTATGTGCAGGGGTGTAGATGTGTAGTGTACCTCTTGCACAACCATACCCAGGGAGGACAAAGAAGGTTAAGGAAGGGCAGCGCTGGGTCCAGACTAGGGGAGTGCCCAAGGCCTGCCTCACCTGGCAATACTGGGAAGACTTGGGGTCAACATCAACAGTGGCCAGGTAATCTGGGGCCTCAGTGCTTGTGTTTCGGTAAATACAGGGCAAGTAGACAATCTCCTCTCGAGGTCCTGGAGGATAGAAAGCAGGCAGTGGAGAGAGTGGCTTGAGGAGGAATGGTGGAGGTAGCCCTGGATGTGCCAGAGGGCTGACGCCAGGTCTGAGGTTCCCCACCCCTACCAGCCTTGGAATCAGTAGAGGGCAGTTACCTTTCATGGCGTCCGAGGGGGTAGGGTAGCCGGGGCCACACTTGCCACATTTCGTAGCTGTGGAAAGAGTGGGACATGTTGGCTAGAGCCTGCTCTGGAGGACGAGGGCTCCCTTCCTTCTACCTGCAACACACATCTGTCAGGCTAAGGCAGACATGCTGCTGTCCCAGGTCCCCACTCCAGCCCCCTCACTCCTCCAGCTGCATCACTCTGGCCCATCCCACCACCACTCCTTCCCCAATGATGGTGAAGGTGTGTGTGGTGGGGGGAGACACTCCAGCAGGGCCCGGGCAGGTGGGGAAGGGTGAGCATGGCAGAGCCTGTATGGCGTAGTGGTCATGACATCGACTTGTGTCCCAACCTCAGCCTACCGCTGACTACCACAGGAACGTGGGTGAATCACTTAACCTCTTGGCCTAATTTCTGCTTCATCTGTAAAAGGGGGATCATAAGAATCCCACAGTGTGCTTCTCTGAGATCTAACCAAGAGGGCTTCATCAAGCGGGTGACTTGTGCTGCCCTATAGAAGCCCAGTAAGCCCTGGGGGTTCCTGAGGGGTGCTCCTCGGGGAGTGGCAAGGTCTGCTCAGCAATTCATTAAAGTGTATCCCTGCCAGGGGCAAGGGCACTTCCTGCTTTCCTCTCCTGGGGCCTGTCCACAGGCTGCAGGCCATAGTCTGGATTACCTAACCCATCTAGATGAGGGAGAGGAGGCTGGAGTTCTAGGCTGTTCCCAGCTGGATGTCCATCCATAGGCCAGTTTCCACTCCCCCACCCACCACAGTTGTAGGGAATGACCCTCCTGACACCTAAGTCTGGCAAGAGAGGTCACACTGACCCACAGGGCCACAGTCAGCCTCTGTGAAGGACAGTTGCCAGGACCTCCAGCATTGGGAGTTTGGGGCCAGTCAGGAAGAAAAGTTGAAGAACAACCCAGAGGAGGCTGCAGGCTGCAGGCTGGATGAAATCCTGGAGTGGATTTCACAGGAATGGACTCCACCTTCTGTCTATCCTGGGAACATAAGGAAGAAGCCAGGAGTAGCCAGAATCAAGCTTCTACACCAGTAGGGGCTGGGACCCCTGTCATAGCAGCCTGCCACCCCCACTCATAGAAGCCAAGTGACTAGGAAGTAGAGAAGCAGCAACAGCATTGCAGAGTTCATAAACCTGACTTCAAGTTCCAGATTTGACACCTGCTCTGTTTTTCTCCTCTTCATTTGCCAAAAGGAGGTAATAATAATAAAATCCTACCTACTTCTTTAGGTAGATTTGGAAGTCAAATAAGACAAAATATTCATAAGTACTTCCAAGTTAAAAAATATACAAAAGAGAAGTGTGTAGAAATATGGGCAAATAAGACAATGTTTGCAAAAGTCTGGAATTATGAAATGATTATATAAATATGGGTAGGGCTGTAAGAGGAGGGAAGAGCATGCCAGGCACTGCTTGATGCTGAGAGAGGGCTATGGATTGGGTAGGAGTGGCTGGGGGTAAGAGAGAAGAGAGAGGGGGAGAGAGAGAGAGAAAGAGAGAGAGAGAGAGAAATAAATATAGTGCAAAGAAACTAAGGAGACTTGTTCTGCTATACAATCAAAACAACCAAGCTGTAGCAGAGCTTGGCACAGGATATCAGGGGGATGGGAAGGACATTCGTTCACAAACTCCAAGACATCAAAACAGAAACAAGACTGGGCTCAGCGATGCACGCCTGTAATCCCAGTGGCTGGGGAGGCTGAGGCAGGAGGATCACGAGTTCAGAGCCAGCCTCAACAACTAAGCGAGGCCCTGATCAACTCAGTGAGACCCTGTTTCTAAATAAAATATAAAAGGGGGGGGGCTGGGGATATAGCTCAGTTGGTAGAGTGCTTGCCTCACAAGCACAAGGCCTTGGGTTCAATCCCCAGCACTGCAAAATAAATAAAATAACATAAAAATAAAAAAGGGCTGGGGATGTGACTTGGTGGCTAAGCACCCCTGAGTTCAATCCCTGGTACCAAAAATAAAAGCAAAACACCCCCAAACAAACAAACAAACAAACAAAAAACCCAGAAACACGAAAATTGCAGAGCCAAAGAGAGAGAGAAGGAAAGGTGCTGCCAAGTGGGACTGGTTCCATGGCATCTGTCCAGCGCAGCTCTGCCCCTTCCCCCCAGCATTTCTTAGGGTCAGGCCATGCAGGCCACTCAGGTTGCAAGGAGCATTACTCCTCTTTCTGGAGGTGACTAACTGTCCTAAGCATCTCAAGGTAGGTCTCTGAGCATCTTGGGTTTGAGATAAACCCAGGGAAAACTCAAGTGGGTTTTCTACGCCAGTCTGGCTGCTGCACATTCTGCCAGCTCAGGGAAGACCTAGTTCCAAAGGGACAAGGACATCAACACTCCCACCCAAACCCAAACTCCTCAGTCTGACACTCAGGAGCCTACAGATGGAGTAATAGGAGGACTGTGGGATGAAGAGGGCATTGAAGCAGGTCCCCAGTGAGTGTGGGTCACTGATGTCCCTCCCTGACTTTCTGTGTGGAGCAGCCAGGAAGAGACTCGGGCACTGAAGGCTTGGGCTTCCTACTCCCAGAATAAGAAGTCAGCCCAGGGCTGAAGCCAGGATTGCCTATCTCCTATGGTGCTGTAAGGGATTCTCCTAAGAATCTCCGCTGCAGAAAGGCATCCTGGCCCCGCCTCTGCTGAACAGACTAGAGAGCAGCCCAGGGTCAGACTTGCCTGCTGCCCCTCCACTCTCCTGCTTGCCTCAGAACTTAGGCCAAGCTGGGGAATGCGAAGGGAAGGGAGAGAGGGGGAAAGAGGGAGGAAAGAGTGGGAGGAACAGAGGGAAAACTGCATGCAGAGTAGGAAAATGGAGAAGAATCCAGCCCTTCCTTTCCCAACTGCACCTTCCTCCCCAATTTTGAGGCATTTCTTGGAGGGAGGATCCTCCAAACTAGAGGCAGACAAAGGGTGGGCCAATGTGCAATTGCTGTAAGCCCCTTCCTTACCCATGCTTCTGACTGGTACGCTCTGGTTCTGCTAGCTTTGCCAGGAGCCGGCAGAGGTGAGGCAGACAGCCTTGCTGGTGTCCAAGGAGGGCTGTGTCAAGGAAGGGGCAAAGGGAGGGAATTTATACAACCAATGGGGGGGGGGGGGGGGGCAGGGGGAGGGACCGGACTGCAGCCCATGGTGAACAGAACAGGGCAGCTGGCCAGGACACTCCAGTGGCGGTTGGTGCTTGAGTTACAGGGTGTGTGTTCCTGTGTGTGCCTGTGTGTGTGTGGGGGGAGCCTGGGCATATGCAGATATGTCTGTGCCTTTGGTGGGTGCCTGTGTGTGTGTCAATTTGTGTGTCTGTGTATGCACATGTCCTGTGTTACCCATGCATGTAACTCTATGAATGTGTCTGCACGAGTGTGCACATGTGCTTGTGTGTGAGTTTGTGCTTGTGATTGTGCTCATGTGTTACTATTTGTGTTTGTGTGTGTGTTCCTGTCTGGATTTGTGGGTGCCTGTAGGAGTATTTATGCTTCTGTGGGAGCATTGATGAGCATATGTGCCCTTGTGTGGAGGGTATGTTTGTGTGAGTGCTTGCATGCACATGTTCTTGTTCCTCTGAATTCTCATCGCTGTATTTGGATCTATTGGCATTTGGGGGTACC
>JAJEJO010000258.1:185255-202474 GCA_020662805.1 Glaucomys volans | reverse complement strand
CACCACCACACCCGGCTCTCACCCATGTCTTTCTTCCACAACTGCTCCAACAGAACCAGAGTTGACAGATGGGTCCAGATTCCGTTTTCCCCCAAGCCATTCATTCCCCTTGAACTTTGAAGTAGAATTAAAATTAGCAGTGCCTATTATTACCCTCTATTACCCTCATAAACCTCAGGAGGTGAAAGTGGAGAGCCTCCCCCTCATCTCCCAGCCTGCTGCCTCAACAGTCCCCAGGGGATGGATGGCAGGACCTGAGGGCAGCCCAAAAGATGCTATTGTCCCTACCTGGTCTTGTGATAGTCAGAAACCCCTCAGGGTCTCTGTCCTGCAAGGAGTCCTCCAGCTGGAAAAGTCAGTGACTGCTTAGGGTGGCCAAGCCTGCTAATACAATAACCAGGGACAGGAAAATGACAACTGCTTGCTGCAGACCCTGAAGCAGAGTGATTCAAAGCAGGGTTGAGGCCTAACCCCGTTAACTGTCTCTGGGATCATCCTTATCCCAAGAATCCAGTGTTTGAAGGGCTAGGTGACAGGGAGATCAAGGGACCCTCCCCATTTGGTCTCCTTCTTGGAGTCAGGGACCTCCTCTTTCCTGAGTTAGTTGCTTGCCCAGGGAAACTCCTGTCCCCATTCTTTAGGGAACCTGCTGAGTCTGTGTCTATACCAGCCACTTTCATGTTCCTGGATGAAAGCTCTGGGGTGAGGTTTTTATTGGATAGGGAACAGGGTAAAGTTTGGGCTTGAGATTGACAGTCGAAAAGAGCTACAGAGACACAAGAAAGGAGAGGCCTTTGGTGGGATGACAGGGGATCATGAGATGCATTATGAGTCACCTTTTGCTTCTAACAGAAGCAGCTGGAGAGTCAGATTGGCAAGACTGGAGAGAACCAGTACCAAATAACTGTGTATAAATATCTAATATAAATTCCTTGTGTAAGAAAGGAAGGGAGAGAGAAAGAGGAAAGAAGGAAGGGAAGGAAGGAGGGAAAGAAGGAAGGAAGGCCGGGTTACAGATTTCCAAACCAGAGTGGAAGGAATGGGAGTAAAACTGGTTTATATTGTTTATATTGTACACCTTGTGCATGTGCAAATATGTAACAATGAATCCCACTATTATATATAATCATAATGAACTAGTTGAAAACTAAACAAAACTGGGCTTTGGTGTACTGAGTGTCCTGGTTCCCATCAGTGAAGGATCATGTGCCCACCAAGGAGGACCCTCTGTAGCTGCCCAGAGCAGGGATCTTCCTTTATCCCCAATGTCATTTAACCCCTTTTAACTCTGTCCTCATTCTGTGACTCTTACCACTGTACCATCAAAGCCAGCCTTGTGTGCCGCTGACTCAAAGGGGACGCCCCTGAGTGCTGCTTCCTTGCTTTTGCCATCTCCCTAGTCTCCAGGCTGCTTCCACTCATCCGGCCTTCATCCTGACCCTCTGACTCTCCTCCTTTTCTTCCTGAGGTCTCCATCTCCTACTTCATTTCAATTCTCCTTTTGGCTCAAGGTAACCACCACCCAAGATCTGTAAGAAAAAGCAACCCCATCCCTGCCTTTTATCAAAAGTTCTTGAATCATTACCTCTAAACATACTGCTAAAGTATTTTGTTTGTCCTTGAGTCTGTTGTTGACCTGTTCTTACATGATTCTGTGCTCTGACCTGGCTGGTCTCAGTGGCTTCTCACTGAACTCTTGCTCTAGAGTCAGTGAGCCGGTTGGGAAAGCTGTCCCAATCTGGGCCCAGCAAGGGGAGGCAGTCCAAGGAGAGGGGTCACCTGTTCACAGAAAAATGCCCAAGGCCTCTTCCTTCTTCTGGCACAGATAGACCTGGGGCTTCTAGGTGGTCAGTGGACTGTGCCCCATCAGCAGCAGCATTTGCTAAATCCTAACTTTTGTTTCCCCAAGAGCTGAAGAGCTCACTCCCTAATCTGATCTGTACCTCCCTGGTTGTAGGCCAATTACATCTGGGTGACAGCAAGAGTTGGGGGCTGGGGAGCATCCCAAGCTGACTCTGGCGCTGAACCCCTATGCTGGCACTCCTGCCCAGCAGCAACTTGTATGGGAAGGCCAGGCTGGGTGGGACCCTCGTCCATTTCTGTTGTTTGCAGCCCCAGATAAGTGCAGCACTGGAAGAGGCAGGGTACAAGACGGACAGCTGGACAGCTGGAGGTTGTATAACCGCTTCCCCAGAACTTTGGCCCTGGCCTCCTCAAACAGAAGGGGAATTCCCTGGGCCACATGGGGCTGGATGGCTGCTGTGTGGAAAGGTGGGCTGCTGCTGGTTCCCCTGCTTACTTCCACCCTCAGCCAGATTACTTTGCACCTTTTTTTTTTTTGGCACTAGGTATTGAAGCCAGGAGTGTTATCACTGAGCCACATCCCCAGTCCTTTTTATTTTTTATTTTAAAACAGGGTCTCCCTAAGTTGCTGAGGCTGGCCTCAAACTTGCAATCCTCTTGCCTCAGCCTCCTAAGTCTCTGGGATTACAGGTGGTGCCTCTATGATCCTTGTGTCTCTTTACACAGGTTCCAAGTTCATTGATGGGGAAGATGGGGACGTGAGGAAAAACACACTAAACCCAGTGGGAAAAAAAGGGGAAGGGAGATGATGAATTAGTCTTTAAGAATAATTTAACATGGAAAAACAAAAGAAATTTGTTATTCTTTATCTCTAGCAAAATCAAAACAGAAGGGAAGCAATCAAAGTACAGTAAGAAGGAGTGATATTAGGGGGAAAGGGGAACTAACATGCATGAACCAGCTAGTATGCATCAGCTCCTTTAATCTTTGCTATAATCTTGTAGGCAATACCATGTCCATTGTACCTATGAAGAAACTCAGGCACAGAAAGCATGAGGCTGATCCTCCTGCCTCAGCCTCCCAAGTGCTGGGATTACAGGCGTGTGCCACCGCGCCCAGCCATGGTCATCTATTCTTGCATTCCACAAACATTTCTGGATGCTGGTTTGGAGTCAGGCATGATGAACACAGTGGGTGAACAAGGCAGCATTGCTGTCTTCATAGGGATGGCATTCTGGGGGAGACAGCCAATAAGCAAGCAAACATATAAATAAATACTATTTCAGTGAAGTGCTATGAAGGAAGTAGGATAATATAAGACTGAGAGTACAGAGTTTACTAGGAGTCTGCACGCCTGTCATCCCAGAGGCTTAGGAGGCTGAGTAAGGAGGATTGAGAATTCAAAGCCAGCCTCAGCAAAAACAAAGTGCTAAGCAACTCAGTGAGACCCTGTCTCTAAATAAAATACGAAATAGGGCTGGGGGTGTGGCGCAGTGGTCAAGTGCCCCTGAGTCTAACCCCTGGTATTGAAAAACTAAAAAAATGCTTACTAGGATTGGTATATACAGGTACGGATTTGTATGCAAACAAACAGCATAAACATCTTAAAAAAAAGCACCCCCCCTCCCCAAACCACAAATATATGCAAAACACCTGGAGCACAGGAGGAAGCAGCTTGCAGAGACCTCAGGCAGGATTGGCTGGACAGGTTGAGATTTCCCCAGCTAAGCAGACTTCTGAGGCCTCCTGCTCATTTCCTCTCATATTAACACACCAACTGCAGGCCCTCACAGGAGGAGAGCAGCTGCCGCTGAGAACCTGCTACCAGATACAACTGGAGCCCAACCCGGCCCTGCACGCCACGGTCAGCTCCAGCAGAACTCCTGGCAGCTCTCAGCTTTTTTCTTCCTCTTTCATTGAAGAAACAGAGTTTAATGATTAATTCAACTGCTCATACTTGCCTCTTTATCTCTGATTGACGTAGAGTTCAAAGTCTGATGCTCAACCTAACAGTAAGGCTCAGAGAAGAGAAATAGTTTTAAAAGATTGTCTCCTGCCAGGGCTGCCTATAAAGAACGTGATCAGGGACTGGGGCTGTGGTCAGTGGTAGAGCGCTTGCCTGGCATGTGTGAGGCACCGGGTTCAATTCTCAGCACTGCGTATAAATAAATAATAAAATGAAGGTCCATCAACAACTTAAATAAATAAATAAATAAATGAAGAGCATGATCAGAGAGGGACAGGGAGAGCTTCCCCTCCACCTTCAAACCACTCAGAAAGATCATCCCTTCTGGCCTGCTGATAATCCTGGAAACTTCCCCATTACAGTGTACTTCTGTGTTAGGGTGGCCTCTTCTCACCTCTGGCCTGCAGTTATCTCCGGGGTGGTAAGTCTTTCAACTCAGTAGTATCGTGTGGCTTGGTCTTATCAGAAGCACTGAGGAGGGACCCGGGGCTTAATGATAAAGTTTTAAAAAAATTGTAATTATTAACACATATTAATTGTATGAATAACACATTAATTCATGGATTTCACTGTGACATTTCTTTTTTTTTGAACCGGGGATTGAACTCAGGGGCACTTGGCCACTGAGCCACATCCCCAGCCCTATTTTGTATTTTATTTAGAGACAGGGTCTCACTGAGTTGCTTAGGGCCTTGCTAAGTTGCTGAGGCTGGCTTTGAACTCGTGATACTCCTGCCTCAGCCTCCCAAGTCGCTTGGATTACAGGCATGCGCCACCACGCCCGGCTTCACTGTGACATTTCTATACCTGCATGTATCATGCTATCATCATTTCTATCTGCCCTCCCTTCTTCCCTCTCTTGCCCTCCAGTCCCTCTCCACCCACCCCTGTCCCTTTCCCCTTCCCTAAGAAAGTAGAAGAAGTTCCTCTTCTACTTTCAGGGTCTTGTCATTGTTATTTGTTTTTGTTTTAGTTTCCACATATGAGAGAAAACATGTGACACTTGTCTTTCTGTGTCTGGCTTATTTTACTTAACATGATGTTCTCCAGTTCCATCCATTTCCCTGGGAATGACAATTTCATTCTTCTTTATGGCTGAATAATATTCCATTGTATATGTCATATTTTCTTTATTCATCTGTTGATGGGACCATAGGCTGATTCCATCCATGTCTTGGCTACTGTAAATAATGTTACAGTATACATAGGTATGCAGGTAGCTCTTCTGTATGCTGGTTTCATTTCCGTTGTATATACCAAGGAGTGGTACAGCTGAATCATGTGGTAGTTCTATTTTAGGTTTTTTGAGAACCCTTCATGCTGATTCCCATAGTGGCTACACTAACTTATATTCCCAATAACAGTGTATAAGGGTTCCTTTCTCTCCAAATCCATACCAGTACTTGAGGTATCTATCATCTATCTATCTATCTATCTATCATCTATCTATCTATCTATCTATCTATCCATCCACTGTGACTAGGATGAGATGGAATCTTAGTGTAGTTATGATATGCATTTCTCAAATGACTAAAGATTTTGAACATTTTTTCATAGTTATTGGTCATTTGTATATCTTTTGAGAAGTAGCTATTCAGATCTTTTTAAAATTGGATTACTTGTTCTTTGGTTGTAAAGTTTTTGAGTTCTTTATATATTCTGAATATTAATCCAGTGTCAGATGAACTGCTGTCAAAGATTTTCTCTCACTCGAAAGCTGTCTGATTGTTTCCTTTGCTCTGCAGAAGCTTCTTATTTTGATGTAATCCCATTTGTCAGTTCATCAAAATGCCTGTTTTCAAAATATGCTACAGAGCCATACTAACGAAAGCTGCATGATATTGGCATATAAACAGACACACAGGCCAATGGAATAGGACAGAAGACACAGAAATAAACCCATGCATCTGCAACCAACTCATTCTCAACAAAGGTTTCAAAACACACCTTGGAGAAAAGATAGCCTCTTCAACAAACAGTGCTGGGAAAACTGGATATTCACATTATAGAGGATTGAAACTAGACCCCCTACCTCTTATCCCACATAGAAATCAACTCAAAATGAATCAAAGATCTTAACAAAAGACCTGAAATTTGAAACTGCTAGAAGAAGGCAGGGAAAACACTTCAGTATGTTGGCATAGGCAATGAAGAAAGGCATTTTAAAAGCAGTTGTTGCCTGGGAATGTGGCTTAGTGTTAAGAGAGCTTCCCTAGCATATTTGAGGCCCTGAGTTCAAACCCCAGCACCAAAAAAAAAAAAAAAAAAATTATAACAAAAGTGTTCTTTACTATCTTATCTACTTTGTGTGTGTGTGTGTGTGTGTGTGTGTGTGTGTGTGTGTGTTACTGAGGATCAAATCTAGGGCCTTGCCCATGCCAAGCACATGCTCTATCACTGATTTACCCCCTAGTCCTACCTCTACGTGTTAGAAGAAAACAGTAAGCTGAGCAGGAGGATTGAAAGTTTGAGGTCAGCCCAGGCAACTTGAGACCTGGTTTCAAGAGAAAATAAAAAGTGCCGGGAGCAGGGCTGGGGTTGTAACTCAGTGGTAGAGCACTTGCCTAGCATGTGCTGGGTTTGGTTCTCAGCACCACATATAAATAAATTAACAAAATAAAGGTCTATTGACAAAGAATATTTTTAAAAATAAGTGCTGGGGAAGTAGCTCAGTGGTACAGCAGAACTCAGAACTCCCCTGGGTTCAATCCCCAATTTTGAAAAAAAATTAGTATAAATTTCAAGATAAGAATTTTGGGGCTGGGGATCTAGCTCAGTTAGTAAAGTGCTTGCCTCAAAAACCAAAATACCTGCACACAAACCCCACAACAAAAAAAAAAAAAAAAAAAAAAAAAAAAAGAATTTTAAGCCACAGTACCATGATCATGCTTAAACTAATTGAACTCTTTACTACTGTCAGATATTCCATGTTCAAATTTCCCCATTGTTTCATATGTTTTTGTTTTACAGTTTGTCTATTTATTGGATTCAAGAGCTACAGAGGGTCTGCACCTTTCTCTTGTCCTTTTTGATAAATCTTGAGTATCTTTAATCTATTGGTGAGGGAAGGAGGTTCCCTGAAGACTGATTTTCTGGTTAAATGAAAAGAGTTCTGACTAGAACATAAGTTATGTCTCTTGTTATACATCTAATGTACAAGAGTAAAGGGAGAAGTGGGCATGAAACCCAATCATGAAGTCAGGAAGAGGTGGCAGTTCTTCTAGGATTATAGGGACACAGGTTTAAAAAAAATCGCCATCACCAACGCCCTCCCTCAGCCTTCCTCCAGTGCCAAGCCTGGCTCCAGAAGAGCTGAGGCAAGAGCTGTAAAATGGCTTTTATACAATAGCCTCCACCTTTACAAAGCCCCACTTGGCTAGCACCTCAGCTGAGAGCCCTGGGAAGAAAGAATTACATCAGTGTTGGTTAATGGCCCAAATTAAGCATCAAAACTCCTCATAAAGCTTCCATTTTGGACATGTTTTAAAACTGTAAATAAAATATCCAAAGGAAAATAAAAGCTGTTGTATTTGGGGTTGGAAAGGACCTTTGGTCCCTGGAGTTATTTCCTGAGTCACAGTTTCTCTCCTAAGGCTCGGGATGGGCAGGAACAAATCCCCTCCTCTGGGGAGCCCAGGGCCCCCGTTTTCCCAACTCAGCACTATGCTGCCTGGGAAGAAGGTAGGGGTTCTTCTCCCAGTGTCCCCAAAACACAACTGTCTAGAGACTTTTTGCTTGTGTGTGTGGGGGGAGTGGGTGTTGTCCTCAGTTACACCAGGGACCGTCCTGGGTTTGTTCACTCTTTGCTACATCATAGCTAAGTGGCTGGATTCCAGTAGTATCTCCCCATGTTCACATCGACATGTAGAAATGCTAAAAGTACTCTCTGGGAAATGAATATTATAGGATATGGGAGCCCTAGATTTCCTCTCTAAATTTATCCAAAGGCTGGTTAGAGCTGTGTGTGCTGGTACATGCCTGTAACCCCAGCTACTTCAGGAGGCCAAGGCAGAGGATTCCAAGTTTGAGGTCAGCCTCGGTTAGTGAGATCATGTTTAAAATGTTTAAAAAAGTGTTAGGGATGTAGCTCAATGGTAGAGCATCCCTGGGTGCAATTCCCAGTACCAAAGGGAGGGGAAAAACAAACAAACAAACAAAAAAAACCACTGCTGAGAAATGGAAGTTTAAGAAGGCTTAAACAGCTAGGCATGGTGTTGTATCCCTATAATCCCAGTGATTTGGGAGGATGAGGGAAGAGGATTGCAAGCTTGGGGCCCGCCTTGGCAACTTAGTGAGACACTGTCTCAAAAATAAACAAAAAAATACATAAAAGTGCCGGCGTTGTAGTTCAGTGGTAGAGCACCCCTGGGTTTAACTGAGCCAATAAATAAAGCTTAAACAAAGAGCCAATAAATAGATAAGGCTTAACCTGAAAACTAATGACTGTTCCTAATTTAGGATGATCTACAACAAATCAATTAGAAAAAGTAAAAGAACCCATGGAGAAGAAAACCACGTGACTACTGAGGCAGAATTGGAGCATCGCAGTTCCTAGCCAAGGATGGTCAAAGTTTGACAAGAGCCACAGAAGGCTAAGAAGCAAGGAAGGATTCTCCTCTAGAACCTTCAGAGGGACACCATCCGGCTGACACCTTGATTTAGGACTTCAGGTTTCTAGAACTGTAAGAGGATAATGAATTTCTGTTTTTTAAAAAGAAAAAAGAAAAGCAACACAAAGATATTCCAAGGATATGAAAATGAAATATGAATGGCTAAGAAACATAAGAAAAGGTATCCAAAGTCATAGCAATTAGAGAAATGCTTGCCAAAGCAACAATAAATATGATCTTCAAAAATAAAAAGACTGAGCTGGGCATGATGGTGCATACCTGTACTCCCAGTCATTCCGGAGGCTAAGGCAAAGGCTTGGCAAGTTTAAGGCCAGCTTGGGAAATTTAGCAAGACCTGTCTTAAAAGAAAAATATTTTATTTTTAGTTGTAGATGGACACAATACCTTTATTTTATTTGTTTATTTTTTTTAATGTGGGGTGGAGGATCAAACCCAGTGTCTCACACATACCAGACAAGTGTTCTACCATTGAGCCACAACCACAGTCCCCTAAAATAGAAGTCTTAAAAAAGGTTGGGGATGTAGCTCAGTGGCTGAGCACTTACTTAGCATGTGTGAGGCCCTGGGCTCAATCCCCAGTACTGAAAAATTTTTTTAGCTAAACTATATAGTTTTAATTAATTAAATTTATTAATTTAAATTATATACATATTATTTATATGTTCACAGAAAATGATTTGTAGAGATAAATATTTCTTCCTTTATTTATTTTTGTGGTACTGGGAGTTAAACCTGGGGATGCTCTACCACTGAGCTACATCCCTAACCATTTTTATTTATTTTCTATTTATTATTATTATTTTTGGCTCTGAGGATGAACAAATCTGAGGATGGGCATTTAACCACTGAGCCACATCCTCAGCTCTTTTTATATTTTACTTGGGGACAGGGTCTCCCTGAGTTGCTTACAGCCTGAGTTGCTAACGCTGGCTTTGAACTCAAGATCCTCCTACCTCAGTCTCCCAAGCTGCTGAGATTATAGGAGTGTGCCACCACCACCGAGCCCGGCCTTGTCCATTTTAATTTTTTTATTTTGAAATGGGGTCTCGGGGCTGGGGATATAGCTCAGTTGGGAGAGTGCTTGCCTTGCAAGCACAAGGTCCTGGATTCAATCCCCAGTACCATAAAAAAAAAAAACAAAACAAAACCTTGTGTACAACCAGGGAAACAATAGCTGTACTCCATTTGTGTTCAATGAATCAAAATTAAATAAAAAAAGTAAATTAAAAAACAAAACAAAACAAAACAAAAAACCCTTGAAATGGGGTCTCACTAAGTTGCAGAGGCTGGTCTCAAACTTGTGATCCTCCTGCCTTAGAATCCTGATTTGCTGAGATTACAGGTGTGTGCCACCATGCCTGACCACAAGATAAACCTTCCTTTGTCATACCAATGTAACTGACAGTGGTTACTTGTGACAACCTGGATTATGGATAGCAGTTTTTATTTGGCATATTGGATATGAATTATATACTTTAAACATTTTATAATTAAGCTTGATATATATGCACAATTTAGAACAGAAATAATGAAAGAATATAATAGTGTTGTTTGCTATCAGTGATAGCATGATTGCCTAACACGTGAGAGGTCCTGGGTTTGATTCCCAGCACTGCAATCAATCAGTCCATCAATCAATGGTTCAAATCAGTACTGGTGGGGCTGGGGCTGTAGCTCAGAGGCAGAGCACTTGCCTAGCATGTGTGAGGCACTGGGTTCTTTCCTTAGCACCACACAAAAATGAAAAAATAAAATGAAGGCATGCTGGTCTATCTACAACTAAAAAAATTGTTTTAAAAATCCAGAACTGGTGAGAATGTGAGGAAAGGACACACTCATTCAGGACTAATAAGAGTGTCAGTTGGTGCCCTATTAAAGCAGTTTCTCAATATCCATCAAGAGTTAAACTGTGGGGCTGGTGGTGTAGCTCAGTGGCAGAATATTTGCCTAGCATGTGAGAGGAACTGGGTCCCATCTCTCGTACCACAAAAATAAATAAAATAAAATAAATGCTGACTAAGTACTTGTAGAAGTGCCAGATACTTCTCTAAAGTCTTTATGAGTTTGGTTTATTTAATCTTTACAAGAACTCTATGAAGTGAGTACTCTCATTAGGTCCAATTTAAAAATAAGGAAGTTACAGTTTATAAAGGGGGAGTTACTTACTCAAAATCACACAGCCAGTGAGAAGCTGAGCCCAGGATCTGTGTCCAGGGGGTCACTTCAGCACTCTGCCTGTAACCCCTGGCCTACAGTGCATTAAGTAGTACAACCTTCTTAATGGCCTTGCGACAAGGTGTTTTTTGTGTTTTATTGTTTGTGCTTATTGTTTGGAGGGCTGGCCAGTACACACCTTTTTATAGTATTTGGTGGGAGGAAAAAGGCCAGAGGTTCACCTTCTCAGGCTTCCTTGCATCTTAGAGCAAGCCTTGAACCCTGGCAGGTGTGCTTGCTGAGGACTCTGCTTCAGAGCAGGGTGTGGGGAGGGTGCTTTGGTGGATAAGGGGCAGGCAGGTGTGTGGGTGGGTAGCAATGCTGCAGAAGTTCCTGGGCTCCACACTGGTGTTGCCAGGGCAGCACTTGGAATTTGAGGGGTCGAGGCAGTGTCCTCTGAGTGGGATCTAGGACCAGGAAGGACTCTGACTGCTCCCAGCTACAGTTCAACCACATTTTCACTGGGGCTTTATGACTCAGCAAATCCCAGTTGCTTAGCAAACTGGGGTGATCCTTGAGGCTGTGGCAGGCCAGCCACAGAGGAGAGCACCCAGGGTGGCCCGAAGGGATGGAGGTCTAGCCCATTTCAGCAATAGTTCTTCCCTTGATAAACAGCCAAATAGCCACTTGTGAGCTTTTGGGTCCCAACCAAACACAGGACTATGGAACACCAGGATGACACAGGCGTCCTCCTGAACCAGGGATTAATCGATCCATCTCACCAGCCCAGGGACACATACACTCAGGAGCTCCTTGTTCTTCAGTAGGACTAGCCCAAGCCTGAGAATACCCTGAAGGCAGAGGGAAGCTGCAAATCCCTGCCTGGCCTGCCCCCAGCTTGCCCCAGCTTGCCAATGGACTCTCTTACTCAGCCCACCACACAGGATTCAGAAGAAATCATGCATGAAAGATGGGGAAGAAAAAACTTTCTAGCCTGGATTACAGGTGACTGGCTTTCTGCCAGACACCATCGCCTGCCAAATGGCCTATTATTAAGAGATTAACTGCAAAAAGTTTAGAGCCAGACCGCCTGTGTTTGAATTCTGGTTCTACCAGTTACCAGCAATATGAATTTGGACAAATTATCCAAATTACAAAGTACTTCAGTTTCCTCATCTCTATAAGAGAGATAATAAAAACACCTACTCTCATAGTTTGTTTTGAAAATTAAATAACAATATACATAAACTACTTAGAAAAGCACCTGTAAGAGGGGTCCACTTCATGCTTGAACATGCTTGCTGCTCTGCCACTGCAGTTTATTTTAAAGCTGATTTTTTTTTCTCTTCTCTTCCTCTCCCTAACCATGGATGGGGGAATCAAGATTAACTTTCTTGCCATCCTAGGCCAAGTTATCTGTCCTTCAGTTCACAGATCACAGGAATGAAGTAATTCAGACTTCAGGGCTGGCCCCAGCGGGTCCAAGAAATGGCTGTCTCTCCAGGCTACAAATGAATTAGAGCTCTTAACAATGCACAGTTGAAGTGTAGCCTTTGTTTCCTCTCTTTAGAAGCCCACCATTGCCCCTGGCAGAATCACAGTCTCTAGGACAGGAGTCCCCTGTGTTTCTCTTTCAGTAGCAGACAATAAAACTTCATTTCCCCTTTTCTCAAAACTTTGTCCTTATTATTGAATTGGCATCAGGGACAAGGATGAGCTTATGGGATCAAATGTGGCAACCCAGATGGGACCCCTCCAGCTTTTCTTGAGGATGCAAGGTGACTGGTAAACTTTTTTGAGAGTTGACCACTGGAAAATTAGGAGACAGAGTGAGTTTGTCTTGGGTTAAAACAGAGAAACTGGTCCTGTAAGTAAACGGAGGGACTGAGGGATCGTCCCAGAGCTTCCCAGGCTCTTTTGCTTCAGGGAACTCCATGAATGGTATGGGTTGCCTCATCAATAGATCTACTTTGAGGAAAAGGAAATGGAATACAGTAAAGTCATGACACCTTGGCCCTCTGGTAAGCACACAAGACTGTTGATTGCACACATATGGTCTCTGGTGCCATTGGTATAGGAGTCACAGTTAATTGGGAGTAGCAAACATTGAGTATTTTTCCCCCATCTTGTCTGTCTGGTTTTTGTTTTTGTTTTGTACTAGGGACTGAATCCAAGGGTGCTTTACCACTAAGTCAGTGGTTTTAATACTTTTTTATTTAGAGACAGGTTCTCACTAAGTTGCTTAGGGCCTTGCTAAGTTGCTGAGGCTGGCTTTGAACTTGAGATCCTCCTGCCTCATGCTCTCAAACCTGGTTGGTTTGTCTGTTTTAAAGGTTCCCATCTGTTAGTTCTGGTTTGGGGGATCCCTTCCAGTTGTCTGTGTTTTTGTTTGTATGTTACTGGCTCTTTAAGACATGGGTAGTCTCTTGGGAGAGATCTTGGCTGAATGGGCCACATATAGCTATAAGCCTATGATTAAGAAAAAGATGATATTTTACTAGAACACAACCTGCCCATTGAATGGTATTTTAAATTATTATACAATCTTGCAGCTGGAGTTGGTCTGTCAGAAGTCACATGAATGAAAAAGATTCTGGGGTTGGGGATATAGCTCAGTTGGTAGAGTGCTTGCCTTGCAAGCATAAGGCCCTGGGTTCAATCCCCAGCACTGCAAAAAGAAAATTAGAAGAGTGAAAAAGATTCTGTCTATGCAGACATTTACATAGTTGCATGATAAGGAGTTCATGATAAGTGGCCAGAAATTAAGTTGATGGTGCAAAGAAAGGCTCTACCTCTGGTGTGCAAGGATAGCAGGACACTGGAAGAAAGAACTGCAAGAGATTTAAACCCTTTCAACTGCTTGGCCCAACAATCTCAGCCTGGCCCCAGCCCCAGGCATGTGGGTTGAAGATGTGCCCTGGGCTGGAGGAAATTTTTCAGAAAGCTACCTGGGCTATGGAGAAATGGGTGAACAGTCTGAGTGAAACCCCTGAGGACTTGGCCTTTGCCCTGCCTTTCAGCCTCCTTGACCTGCTGGGTGTATGTGTTTGGGGCTGTCCCAGACAAAAAGGATGTGGTGGTGGAGGTGGACACCACAAAGCATGCTCCTCCTGTGCTCTCTGCTCCCCTACCTCACTGCTGAGCTCCTTCTCCCTCCAGCAGATGGTTCTGAATGAGGCCCGCCTGCTGTTCACATCACTGAACAGGTGCAAGGACCTCCCAGAGTCCCCACATATGCAGGCACCTGCCTCTTGGCCCTACTGATTTCTGCATAAGGTGGACCCTGAAAACCCTGTGACTGTCATCTGACAAAGTGCCCTCTACACTATGAGGAGGAACATGGGAGAAAGATTCCTAGGTGGAGGGGACAATTGATAAGAACCCCTCACAGCCAGCCGATATTGCCTTTAAGGTATATAATGCCTGGGAGGAACAGAAACTAAAGTCAACTCATGTTTTATTGGCAACCCCTGAAAAGGGATCCTTCAGGAAGCCTAAAAAAAGATGGGAAGGGCCTCCCTCCATTAAGAATCAATATGCCTACTGCAAGAAAAAGGCCCAGCAGGGACCCCTGGGTAGAGTTGACAGGGGGTTCTCATTTAAAGTTGATGACATTGTGATAATGATAAGAGTGACAAGTCAGGTTCACCATTTTTTTGCTCCAACCCTTTGAATGCAAACTGGGAGAACAAAGGTTAAGACATAGCTTTTTGTACATGCCAGATTATCTGATACCTCCCTGGGATATGATTTGTTGTGTAAATTAAATGTTAAAATAACCTTCTCACCTCAAATGCAACGAATCCATTTGCAAGTAACACTGAGAAACACAGCTCTGGTTCCAGCTTTCACTTGCCAACCAGAAAAAGAAACTGAGCCTGCTCCGCTAAAAAATAAGGCAACATGGGCTGAAAGGACTCTGGGAAGGTGATCAATGCTAAAATCAAGATTTTACTTAAGGAGGAGATAATCTGACCCAGAAAGAAACAATACCTCCCTTAAACGAGAGGCACTGATAAGTATCCAGGCTCTTCCGGACAGATTTTTTTGTTTTTTTTGGAACCGGAGATTGAACTCAGGGACACTTTGCCACTGAGCCACATCCCCAGCCCAATTTTGTATTTTATTAAGAGACAGAGTCTCACTGAGTTGCTTAGGGCCTCGCTAAGTTGCTCAGGCTGGCTTTGAACTCGTGATCCTCTTGCCTCAGCCTCCCGAGTTGCTGGGACAGACAGATTTTTAAAACATGAATTGAGTTGGCTTTGCCAGATCTCCTACAATACTCCTATCCTGTTGTAAAACATCACAGTGATGAGTACTGATTTGTGCAAGACTTGAGAGCTATAAATAATATTGTTCAGTATATTCAGCCCATAGTACCAAATCCATACACCCTGCTGACTGCAGTGCCCGATAACTATGACTAGTTCACAGAACTAGATATATAGGAAGTATTCATCTGCATTCCATTGGAATGCAGGAAAAAAGTCCCAATTGTTATTTTCTTTGAATGGCAGGACCTTGATATTAAAGTCACTACCTGGTATTTCTAGACTGTCCTAGCTCAGGGATTTAAAACTCTCCTACTCTGTTTAATGAGAGTCTAGCAAAAGACCTACAGGAGTTACAGCTGGATCAAGGAATTCTTTGGCAATATGGGATGACCTGCTTATAGCTGGACCAAATGTGAACACTGCCTTTCAAACACAATTGCTGTACTCGCCTCATGGGGATATAAGTTGTCTACTAAAAAGGCTCAGATTTGTAAATCTGTTACCTAACTGGGATTCCAAATTAGCCAAAGACCTGAAGTTTGGGGCTGGGGTTGTAGTTCAGTGGTAGAGTGCTTGCTTAGTACATGTGAAGCACTGAATTTGATCCTTAGCACTGCACAAAAATAAATAAAATAAAGGTATTGTGTCCATCTACACCTAAAACAAAACAAAACAAAACAAAACAAAACAAAACAAAGCAAAACAAAACAAAAAACCAAAAACACCTCTGGAGTTTGATGTTGATGTCAGATTGGAAGCAGGCTATCTTGGGCCTTAGGCAATCCAGGAAACAGAAACAGTTACCTGGGTTGTTGGGAATGTCAGGATTCTGCCAAATTTAGATTCCTATTTTTTGACTTATAGCCAAATTCCCATATGAGACATTACAAGGAACAGAAATAGAAACTTTAGTTCATATCTCAGAATATCCAGCTGCCTTTAAGAAGTTAAAGCCTCACGTCATCCCCTGCCCTAGGCCAGTCTGACTTATGAAAGAAGTTCAGACATATGTGCAGGAGAAACACGGTGCAGCCCTTCGAGTTCTCTCATGGGCATTGGGAAGCACACACACTGTAACCCGTAGCCTACTTGTCAAGCAGTTCTACCACACAGCAAAAGGATGGACCCCCTGCCTTTGGGCCATGCTGCCACTTGTGATTTACTATAAGAAGCTGAAAAGTTCACTCTAGGACAGCCATTACTGTGTTTGTTCCTCACCAAGCCCTGGTCCTTCTGAAACAGGAGGATGGCTGTCAGACGACTCCTGGGAGTATGGGTAGCAGGGATTGAACCACCACCACCACCAACAACAACAAAAACAAACAACAAGCATTAAACAACCCCTTGAAATATTGTCATTAGTATAGGCTGTGGCCAAAACAAAGCAGGTGGCAATCATATACTGTCCTGGTCATCAGAAAACTAATAATTCTGTGGCCAAGAGAAATCAGGCTACTGATGGGTAGCCAAAAGGGGCACAGAGAACAAACTGTTTTTGGGGTTCCTAATATCTCAGCTTAAATCAGACAAATACAAAACCTGTTTTATACTGAGGGGGATGAGAAATGAGCCACAGAATGAAGTTTTGACTCCTGGATAGCATTGCCAAATGGAGATGGAATTCTCAAAGGCTCATCCTCCTGTCTACAGTGCTGGTCTGGCCTGGTAAAACACATGAGCGTATTCTCCATGAGAGGGATGCACAGGTAAATTTCACCAGGCCTCACTTGTTAGGGCCACACCTCCAATGGACTGTTCAGCAAGTGATTCAGAACTGTCTTATGCATCCAAAACAATCTGAAGACTAAAAGCCTACTGCAAATAGCCTACAATATGTAAAAATACAGTCTTTTGATGATCGACAAACAAATTTTACCCAAATGCCCTGAGGTCTGAGGAATTTCAGATATTTGATTGTACTGGTAGACACCTCTGGTAGATTGGGCTTATCCCACCACAACAAAAACAACAACAAAATCACTTCAGAAATAACTAAAGTCCTCTTGAAGGAGCTGATCCCATGATACATGCAAAGTGACAACAAACCATCTTTTTTTTCTTTTTTTCTTTTTGGTACCAGGGATTGAATCTAGGGCCACTTAACAACTGAGCCACATCCCCAGCCCTTTTATTTTCTATTTAGAGACAGGGTCTCACTATATTGGTTAGGGCCTCACTAAGTTGCTAAGGCTGGCTTTGAACTTTCAATCCTCCTGCCTCGGCCTCCCAAGTGCTGGGATTACAGGTGTACAAACCACACCCAGTCAGAGCATCTTTTAATTGCAAAAGAGACCCTACAAGTGAGCAAGGCATTGGATATCTAATGGAAGCTACACTCATCCTGGAGAAGTTTATAGGGAAAACTGAAAAGATAAATTACACCTTGCCAGG
>JAJEJO010000258.1:72448-182259 GCA_020662805.1 Glaucomys volans | reverse complement strand
CAAACAAACAAACAAAAAAACCACCAAAAAACAGATCAGGATTGTAGTTCAGTGGTAGAACTTAACATGTGTGAGGCAGTGGGTTAAACACCCAGCACCAAAAAAGAAAGAAAGAGGGGCTGGGGATATAGCTCAGTTGGTAAAGTGCCTGCTTCACAAGCACAAGGCCCTGGGTTCAATCTCTGGCACCACAGAAAAAAAAAAAAAAAAAAAAAAGAAAGAAAAAAAGAAAGCAGTGATTTCTACCCCCATTTCCTTCCTTACTGTGTTTTAAGTTCATGAATGTGTTTTCTGTATTATTTACCAAGTTCCATGGTAGAAATATTTCCTCCATGGCCAATTTCAAGCTATGTGGCATCGCTATACATAGAATTGGTAAGAGATGTGCATAATCAGGATTCATATGCCAGTACAAGCTGGCAAAAATTTTGCTCTTTTGGTTTGGCACAAGTTAGAAAGACTGATACTATCCCATGTTAGTTAGGTGTGAGAGAAGGACACTCATGCATTATTTAATGTAGAGTGCCAGTGCACTTGCCTAGCGTGTGCGAGGCCCTAGGTTCAATTCCCAGTACTCAATACTGCGGGGGGGGGGGGGGGGGTGGGGGGCAGGCAAGGAGAGCTAAGATATATGAATGCAAAAAGAAAACTGCCACGAGGGCCTCATGCATGCTAGACAAGTGCTCTACAACTGAACCACGTCCCAGCCCATTTTGTGTTTGATAAGTGAGTTGTCCTGGCTGACCTTGGACCTGTGATCCTGTGCCTCAGCCCCTCAAGCAGCCACTGAGTATTCTGCGTGTTTACCGTGTTCAGTTGTGCCTGCCCTCGTGGGGCCACTGCTTGCCCGACAGCTCAGATGTCTGTGAGGTCCTCACAGCAGTGTCCGATCTACTGCTGGGGCGGTCAGGATGCTGGCTAAAACCAAGGTGGGTGTCTGAATGGCCCAGAGGAAGGCAGAGCATGGTCTTCCAGAATGCCGGGACTGCACCCTCCAGGCCATCGACAAGCCAGAGCCTGCGTCTGCCTGTCCTCTCCTGCCGGCTCAGCAAATCACCATTGACTGTGTGCCCGTGGGAACTACGTGGCCACAGGATGGAGCTCCGTGGTGCTCGGAGCCTGCCTTCCGTGAGCGTCAGGGCTGGGGAGCTGGCAACAAGAGGCTGCCATCCGTGGACTGCTTACCTCCGCTGGAGGCCGCAGGAGCTCTGTGCACTTCTTCAGAGCACCTGGTGCCTGAAGCTGTTCACTGGCTACAAGCCCCCACCCTGGGGTACAATGTGGACACCCCTCCTACATCAGCCAAAGCCCCTTTGCACAGGGGACCCCGGGAGTCCTTTCTTTAGGGTTTAGCCACATACTAGACGTTTTGAAAAGGAAAATGTTGCCCAGCATCCTGATCATTGGCAGCGGGAGTAGGATCTTGCATTCCCTCTGCCCTGCTGCTCTGGAGCCTCCACTCCGATGAGTGTCAACCTCAGGGCATCCACGTGTGCTGCTGGGTGCCCGTGGTGGGGTCAGTACAGCTGGCCAGCAGTGCCCCAGGCGGGAGGAGTGAAAGCTTCAGTCCCTGCAGGACGCAGACTCCAGGAGGGACCCAAGAGGGAGAGGGGACTGGAAGCCAGTTGTGACAGGGGCCTGCTGCTTAAGACAGGAACACAAAGGGGGACCCAGCAGCCCTCGAGCGGGGGAGTGAGGGGGCGGAGGGTGTACTATCAGGAATTATCTGATTTGTTATTGACCTGCTTCCCTGACCTAATTTCCCCAATCATCAAGAAGGCAAAGAGCCTGAGCCACATCCCACGGTGCCTCCCCAGGACCTGGAGATGTCCCCATTGTGTGTTCTGCAAAATATGAGGTGCAACCAGTGTAGACAGGGGCTGTGATTCTGCTGGGCTCAGAGGGCTGTCCCTAGGTGGGTCAAAGGTGGGGGCAGCACCTCCTGAAGCCCCACGGGGGTGCAGGAGCAGGGAGCGCAGGGCGTCTGCAGGTGGGCTGAGATGGCTGCCATGCTGACCCAAGCAGCAGGGAGCCGTCCAGGTCAGACCACCTTCGGCTCGGCAATCTGAATGTCCAGTGTCTTCAGGACACAAAAGATGGACAGGAAAAATTGCTCTCTCCTCCCCAAATAAAGACCCTCAGAGGTCGAGTTAGCAGTTTAATATGGCACGATTAAATGTATTTATATGTCTCACACTGGAGGATTTTCTTTGAAACATGAGAAGGTAGAAATCACAAGTGGGCATACGCTCCTATATTCAGATAAAGTCATTTCTAGTAATCATTATTTAAATTCCAGATAGTGAGGAATGAGTCTGGGAGACAGACGAGAGCAAAGCAGAGGCACTGCACCATGGACAGAAGGAACGTAGTTTTGGCGTCTCAGGTTCGGTGACCCTTCTCCCCTGTGCACCACGACCCGTTCGCTGGAGCTGGTGGTGGGGACACGACCGAGGGCTCTTTTCACACCTGACCCGCAAGTGGATGGCAGCCAACTGAGACACCACTGTGCCCTCCCCGACACTATTGTTCTGGGTTTAGTGAAGGGAATTTTTCTGTTTCTGGGAGGAGATGGTAAATCTGACGCTCAGATATTTTGGCAAACCTGAATTATCCAGAAAATGAGGGTTTCATTAAGCACTCCCGGGAGGGGGCAGAGGGCAGGGGGTTCCACTTTCCTTCGGGTCTGTCCCTGTGGATGGAGCCAGGCTCCCAGGGCTTCCTGCCCTGGGGCTGTGGATGCTCCCTGGGGCCACCTGGACCAACAGAGCTCAGTGCTCTGGACGGGGGCTTGCTGATGCCCACTTTGCTTGCCTATCCCACAGGAAGGTTCATGGGGACATCTGCTTTTGAAATGAAGGAATAGAGACGTCAACATTTAAGTCGTGACTCCAGCTGGCTCATCTGTGGCTCTGCTGAGGGAGGCGATCCTGGGAGGTCCTGGCCTCAGAAGGCTCTCTCTGCCCCTGGGAAGGTGTCTGCCGGGGGCCCCTATCTCTGTGCTTGGGGTAAGGTGTGGCTGGCAAGGCCACCCACAGTGCTAGGGGCATATCACTAGGCACAGGCAGAGAGGCCAACCCTAATCCTAACCCCAAAGCTGCAGGGCGAGGGTCCTGCCTCAGTTTGTCCCAATGGCAGATGGTCTTAAGGAGGGAGGCCAGCTGTGATTTCTACACCCCGCATCCCTTGGGCCTTGCGGGCTCCCCCAGGCCCTGGCGTGGCACCCTCCTCCAGCGTGTGGGGCGCAGCACACCCCTCCCTGCAGACCACAGAGAACCGGGGGACCACGGCGTCACGGAAGGACGTGGCCGGCAGGGAGACGTGGTGTGTGGTCCGGGAAGGAGCTCCCCAGAGCGTGGAAGCAGGTGGGCCGAGCCCCGCACGCCCCGTGGGTTTCCACAACTCTCCCTGTTTGGTTAGAAGAAAGTACATGTCAGCCACCGACGGCGCGGAGGGGGCTTGGTGGTCCCGTAACTGCGGGTCACCGAGGCAGGCAGAGCGGTGTCCCGCAGCTCTCGGGGGGCTCCGGGGTCGCCGGGCGCCTACTGGGGAAGGGCCTTCAGGATGGCGTTCACCTCCTCGGCCACGGCCCTCAGCGCAAACTCAAACTGCTCCTGGGGCGAGAAGCAAGAGGACACTGGTGAGAGGCGCTGTCCCTCCAGCGTGAGCCCAGGGTCTTTCCTGGACTTCAGTGGCGGCAGCCAGGGCTCCTGGGGCTGTGTGACGGCCAGGCCTGGCCCCTGGATTTCTGTAGGTGGACAGCCTGGCGGTGCACTCAACTCGGGTGCCAGCAGGAGGGGCACGTTCTGGACTGTCCTGACCGTCATGCCCTGAGCTGATCACGAGGGAACAGGACGAACCCAGGCAGCAGGCCCCACACAGGACACAGGCCCCGCTGGGTCCTGGCCACCCAGCCCGCAGGAGGCAGGCCGTGAAGGGTTGGGGAGGACAGAGCCTGCTCCAGAGAAAGGCTACTGGTGGGCACAGGTGCGAATCTACCTGCCTGTTGGTCACTCACTAGGCTGAATCTGTGAGATCTCCTGTTTTTGACTCTGATTATCTGAGGTGCTAACATTTGGGGAAGCTGGGTGAAGGGTGCCTGGGAATTATCTGTGTTATTTCTGCAATTTCTTTTGCAAGTCTAAAATAATTTAAAAAAAAAAAAAAAAAAAAAAAAAAAAAGAAAGAAAAAACTGCCACACTGTATGTGCAAAATGATTTCATTAAAAACAAAAAGCAAAAAACAAAACAAAAAAACAGGCCGGGCGTGGTGGCGCACACCTGTAATCCAAGCGACTTGGGAGGCTGAGGCAGGAGGTTCCCGAGTTCAAAGCCAACCTCAGCAACTTAGCGAGGCCCTAAGCAACTCAGTGAGACCCTGTCTCTAAATAAAATACAAAATAGGGCTGGGGATGTGGCTCAGTGGCCGAGTGTCCCTGATTTCAATCCCCGGTTCCAAACAAAACAAAAAACAATGCTGCTTGCATTAGTCTGGAAATACACACGAAATGTAAAAAAAAAGTTGGAAAAAGTAAAATTGCATATGTTTTACTTTGTATATTTATGTATTTTTTAAAGTCAATGAACAGGTATGGTGTGTAATTTTACACCACCACACCCAGTCATTTTAATTTTATTTGAATTGGCAGATTTTGTAGGTTTTTTTTTGTTGCTGGAAAATAACTCCTTGGATTCTTCCCAAAGTGTCATGTAATAAAGACTATAAAGCTTACCTTCATCTTACCTCGAGTCTACTATACACCTGCATGCGTGCTGTTTTGTGTGTTTAAATTAACACAAATGGCACTAAATCTTATATATTATTCTGAGGTTTTCCCTTTTCACTCAAAAATGTGTTATGAGCTGGGCAGGGTGGTGCACACTGTAATCCCAGCCATTCTGGAGACTGAGGCAGGAAGATCACAAGTTCAAAGCCAGCCTCAGCAACTTAGTGAGGTCCTAAGCAATTTAGCAAGACCCTGTATCTAAATAAAAAAATAAAAAGGGCTAGGGATGTGACTCAAAGGTTGAGTACCCTGGGTTCAATCCCTGGCATCTAAAAAAAAAAAAAGTAAGAAAGAAAGAAAAAGTGTTAGGAGATATATTAGAGTCTTGCTTTTTGTCCTTGTAATACACATTTGTTACAAAATATTGCATTTTATTTTTCTATTTCTCCTTTGATGTACTTTTAGACTGTTTCTAATTTTTTGCTATTACAAACAATGCTCTGATGAATGTCTTTGAACCTGTTTTCTTCTGTGTGTGTGTGAATGTTTGTAGGTGATAGGTTTTACTGAGTGATTTTAGCATGCGTATTTTTCAGTTTTATTAGATGCTGTCAAGTTATTCTTAGAGCAACTGCCTCAACTTCCACTCCCATTGACAGTCTATAAAAGTACACTTGCCCATGTCTTTTCCTACAGTTGATCGTGGCAAACATCTTCATTTCTGATAACTATAGTGCTGAAAAAATGGCACTTCAAAGTTTTAATTTGATCTTTTGTGTTTATTAATGAAGTGTACATCTTTTATATTTTATTGATCATTTGGATTTCTTTTCTATACATTAATATTTATATTATTGCTCATTTTTTTTTAGGCTTAGGTTTTTTTTCCCCCTAGTAGTAGGGATCAAAACCAGGGATGCTCTACCTCTTAGCTACATCCCCAGACCTTTCTACTTTTTGATTTGAGACAGGGTCTCCCCGAATTGTCCAGGCTGGCCTCGAACTTGTAGTCCTCCTGCTTCAGATTTCTGAGTAACCAGGATTATAGGTGTGTACCATCTTACCTCGTTCCAGTTATTTGCATTTTTAAAGTGATGTTGTATAAATGTTCTGAATTCTAGTTCTTTATATGGTGAATTTTTTCCCCCAGTCTGTCACTAATAATTTTGCTATTTTTTTCAATAAAATGAAAAAAAAAGGAAGGGATTGAATCAAGGCCCTGGAACATGTTAGGCAAGTGCTCTACTACTGACCTACACCCCCCAGCCCAATAATTTTATTTTTTAAATGCATCTTGATTAATATATATACATATTTAATTTTTGATATTATCAAATTTATCAATAATTTCCTTTAGGTTTTGAATTATGTTTAAGAAATTTATTCAATATCATAAAAATATTAATTCTCTCAAAATTAATTTAATATAATTTCAATTGGAACCCCAACATAATTTGGTATTCTTTTTAACTGGATAAAATGATCCTAAAACTTATAAGGAAAAATAATTGCCTAGGAAGACAAAGAATTAGTATCCATAGTATAATAAAGCTCATAAATTTTGAGAAGACATAAAATTCAATAGAAGAATGCACAAATTATAGAAAGAAAGGATGCACAAAAGAGAAAATTTTTTGCCAAAAATAGAAAAGATGCTCAAATTCCCAGGTGGTCCAGGAAATGCAAAGTAGAGTGATGAGATACCACATTTAGATATGGGAAAAAATGAAAAAGAACTATTTCAGTTATTTTTCGACCTGTAATCTACCCTGACTCTTCAGCATACTCTTGGCAGGAAGCATGTTAGAATTGCTCTTTCATCTCCAATCTCTGCCTTTATTTGTTTGATTTAGGAGGGATTCTGGGGAAATCTGAATATCCCTAACCAGGTTCCCTGGCCTGAGAGGCCTGCTGGGGTTGAGCCCAGAATCAACTCTACCCCTTCCAGAACCTGGGAAGAGGGAACAGAGGAAGAGGATGTAAACTGGTTTCTTCTGGGCTCTCCTGGCTATGAGCTTTGCCAGTAGTACAGGTGCTTAGAGTGGAGTGGGTGGGACACCAGTTTTGAGGGACAAATACAGATTTATGAACTCGCACTTGCTCTGCAGAACTCCAAAGTGGCTCTGTGAGTATGAATGTAAAAGACAGAAATAAATGTGATAGTTTAATCATGTACTAGTCTTGGTCTAGTAAAATGGTTGAAATTTAGGGACAAGAATTCTTTTTTCTTCTAGGCAAACACAAGTGATCTATACAGGGGGAAATTTATATTGTCATTAAGGCTATTTGATAGGAATTATTTATGCCAGAAATAAATAGTAACATGACTAAAATATATACTCAAGGGGAAGAATGTGGGCCAAAGAGTATATATCCAGCAAAATTGGCTTTGAAATTTGAAGAGCCCAGACTATTATAACCAGCATCCAGTAACCAAGAAAATGTAGATTCTGGGTCTGGAGTTTTGGCTCAGTGGTAGAGCACTTGCCTAGCATGTGTGAAGCACTGGGTTTGATTCTCAGCATGGCATGTAAAAAAAAATAAATAAAAAAAATAAAGGTCCATTGACAACTAAAAATAAAAATAAAACATATTATTAAAAAAAAAAAAGAAAACGAAGATTCCATGAGCCCTCCCTGAGTGATCTAGAAAAATGGTTTAGACAAGCTCCATGAGTAGAACAACATCAACATAATCATCTTGAAAACTGTTAATGTGTAAGAATCAAGCTTTATGTTCTGCCTTTCTTATATGAGCTATAAACATGAGGTAACAAAATTACTTTTTTTTTTTTTTTTTTTTTAGTACAAGCGATTGAACCCAGGAGTGCTTAATCACTGAGACACATCCCCAACCCTATTTTGTATTTTATTTAGAGACATGGTCTCACTGAGTTGCTTAGAGCCTCACTGTTGCTGAGGCTGGCTTTGAACTCATAATCCTCCTTCCTCAGCCTCCTGAGACACTGGGATTACAGGTGTGCATCACTGTGCCCAGCTGAACTACACTCTTAGGATTCAATCAGCAAAACCCAGACTGTAGGGAGAGTGCAAGGCACACAGATCAAACATCCTGGATTCTTCAAAAGACAAATTGTTATGAAAACAAAGAGACAGGGGAGTAAATGTGTATGTTAAGAAACTCAAAATACATTTCAAATTAAATAAAGGGGAAAGAAGTATAATGTGTAGGGAAGCAAAACTTGATGATTAAACTGTAAAGAAATGCAAGGGCATTGGGACACTACTTTTGGAGGAGACTGTTGTGATTGGATCCAGAGCAGCTAGAGAAACTTCATTTCTTGTTTTTGGTGTTAGTTTCAAGAGTATTTGCCCTATAATGACTCATTAAGTCATGCATTTGTTTCATGTGATTTACTGTGCGTGTATTTTATTTTTCTATTATAAAGGAAACAGATAAAATACATATACAGAAATACATATATTTTAAAAAAATAGGCTGGGGATATAACTCAGTTGGTAGAGTGTTTGCCTCGCAAACACAAAGCCCTGGGTTCCATCCCCAGGAACGCAAAAAAAAAAAAAAAGAAAATTCTGGATTTCTTTTTTTTGGAACCGGGGATTGAACTCAGGGGCACGCCACCACTGAGCCACATCCCCAGCCCTATTTTGTATTTTATTTAGAGACAGGGTCTCACTAAGTTGCTTAGGGTCTCGCTAAGTTGCTGAGGCTGGCTTTGAACTCGCGATCCTCCTGCCTCAGCCTCCCAAGTGCGCCACCACACCCAGCTAAAATTTCTGGACTTCTGATCCCAGGTGTGATAGGTTGATAATAGCTTCTAAAAGTAAGTTCACATCAGAATCCCTGGAAGCTGCGAATGTTATTTTATTTGGAAAAAAGGATTTTTGCAGATGTGATTAAAGATTTTGAGATGAGGAGACTATCCCGGATTATTACGTGAACCCTAAATGCAATTATTAGTGTTCTTATGTGAGAAAGGCATGGGGGGGGTTGATACAAAGGAAAAGATGAGGTGAAGAGACAGAGAGTGGAGCAGCATAGCTACAAGTTGAAAAAAAACAGTAATACCAACAGCCACCAGAAGCTGCAAGAAACAGGGAATAAATTTGCCTCTATATCCTGCAGAGGGAGCATGTCCCTGCCAATACCTTGATTTCAAACTTCAGGTGCCAGAGCTCAGAGAATAAATCTCTACCATTTTATACTACTAAAATTGTGGTTACTGGTTATGGCAATCACAGGAAATGAATGCACTAGGTAGGTAAGCTATAGGAGGTTATGGTTGGTCAATCTTTTGCTACAATAAGAAGAAGGAAGATAAATTATAAAAACCATAATTTATTTTATTTTATTTATTTTTTAGTTGTATATGGACACAATGCCTTTATTTTTATGTGGTGCTGAGGATTGAATCCAGTGCCTCACACATGCTAGGTAACCACTTTACCAATGAGCTACAACTCCAGCCCTAAAACCATGCTTTAAAGCAAGGCACCAAAGGGCTGTGGAAGGAATGAGGTCTAGAAGAACTAAAATTCCAGAAAGGAGAGAACTTTCCTGGGGTGACCTGATTATAGGCTGAGGATCAGGCTAATCCAGGCAGAATGCTTTGCTTGGGCAGGAGAAATCACATAGTTTTTAGTGGTCATGCAAAACTGGAGAAGCAAGCTAGAAATTTAAAAGGTCTCAAACTATGGGCCAGTTTTACTTATGGAATATTTGCTGAGCACTGGGAATGTGCAGGAGACCAGAATGGAGCTAAAAGCTCCTAAAAGGCAGAATGAAGCTCCTACAGTTTGGCATTATTGGTTAGGAAATGAAATCCTGCTGAGCTAGCAGAGGGAGAAGCAGCTCATCTACTCAAGTGGTGTTCTTCCAAAGATATTTGCCAGATTTTGTGGCTGCACAGAGCAGAAGCCTGAAGAGCTAGCTCAATCTCTTCCAGTATTTTAGAGCTAAGAAGATGAATATCTGTTCAGCTTTCAATCAAAAGGTTGTAATAAACATACTTGAAGAATAGGGATGCACCAGACTGAAACAGCAACCTAGACAGTCTAACCCTTGATTGGAGTGAAGTGATCAGACCCCCATCTGCCCAAATGAAAAAAGATAGAATCTTTTCTAGTGGAAGATAATATAATGTGAACCCTCTCAGTTATTCATACCTTTGACAAATAATAAGAAATTATAAGACTTGCAAAGAGAAAACATGACTAAAATGAAAAGAAAAAATAAACAATAGCAGCAGACCCACACATGATCCAGATTGATGCCCCTTGACTTATGATGGGGTTATATCCTGATAAACTTTTCAGAGATTGGAAATATCATTAAGTGGAAAATGCCCATAATACACGTAACTTACTGAATAGCTTGCACAAACTCTATGGAGTACCAGTTTTTTGCTCTAATGATTGGATGGTTGACTAGGAGCAGTGGCTCACTACCACAGTCTAGCACTACAAGAGGGTGTCATAGCATAGATCGCTAGCTTGGAATATCAAAATTCAAATTTCAAAGTATGTTTCTATTAAATGTGGAACATTTTTGAACCATTGTAAAGCTGAAAAATAATGTTTCATCATATGTGGGGGGCCATGTATATTAGAGTTAGCATTTGAGAATGTAAAAATAACTATAAGTGACATGTTAAAGAACATAGAGAAAATAATGGACATAGATGAAAGTACAGAGAATTAAAACAGAGGATTGTAATCTATAAAAATGTCAAATGGGCATTCTAAAACTGGAAAAAATACAAAATCTGAAATTTAACTATGTATGTGAGTTTAACAGCAGATTGAGTATAGCAGACCATGCATAGTGAATTTGAAGAGAGATCTGTAGAAAATACCCAAAGTGAAGCCAATTAACAAGGATGGAAAAAAAAAAAAAGAAAGCAGGAAGCATGGGGATGCTTAGATATCTAACACACATGACTAAAGTCTCAGAAGGAGAAAGGAAAGAATGTTGGGCAACGGCAATATTGAAAGAGATAACGGGCAAGAATTTTCCAAAACTGATGAAAGATTCAACCACAGATTCAAGAAGCTTAGCAAATGCAAGCAGGACAGATACAAATAAGATCATGCTTAGGCATATCCTAGTAACACTATTCTGTTAGTCAACTGTCACTGTGACAAACAGCTGAGAAAAACTACTGGTAGGAGGGAACAGGTTATTTTGGCTCATAGTTTCAGAGGTTTCTGTCTATGGTCACTTGATGCCATTGTCTTTGGGCCTGTGGTGAGGCAGTACGCTATGGCGAAAGCACATAGTAAAGAAAGTTGTTTACCCCGCGGTAGGCAGAAAGTGAAGGAGAAAGTAGGCAAGAGGGGAAGAGAGAAAGAGGAGAAAGGAGCAGAGTACCTATCCCCATCAAGGGCATGTCCCTCATGACCCACTAGACACCACCTTAAAGGTTTCACTACCTCCCAATGATGCCATGGGTTGAGGACCAAACATTCAACAGCTGGGCCTTTGGGGGACAGTCCAGATCCAAACCATAGCAACTATTAAGCACATTGGCTGAGCAGCTCTGGGTCCTTCACTTTTCTTTTAGACCCAAGGAATTTAGCTTCCTTCCTGATCTCCAGAACTGGTACTCTCTCTACCAGAGTCTTAGTGTAGGGAACCTAAAAAAGAAATGAGACTTCAGATCAATCAGCCACCTCAGGCCACTTCTAAATAAGAATGTAGCCAGGTAGTTGCTGGCAGATTGATTTAAAGTTCATATGGGTTAGCTCTCTGGTAGCCAAGAGCCAGGTTTCCCAAGTCAATTCTCACTACAACTGAGCATTTAGTATTTATTGAGTGAGTCTCTGGGTGGAATATAGATTTCAGGGCAAATGTGCTCAGAATACCTATTTTTATTTATTTATTTTTGTTTTATTTTTTGTGGTACTGGGGATTGAATTCAGGGCCTTGTGCTTGCGAGGCAAGCACTCTACCAACTGAGCTATATCCCCAGCCAGAATACCTATTTTTAAAGAACAAAGGATTAAAATCTGTTCTTACCACTAAAACTAGTGTCAGACTGTGTTTATCTTGGACAGGGTCCACCAATTTGACTGAAGACACTGCTTCCAGCCCCAGCTAGTCAAATTGAGAAGGGAACCCCTGGAATGCAGTTTTAACCCAACAGTCTCAGTGGAATGTTTCTGCTGCTTAAGAGGTGAGTAAAGGCATCTGACCATAGGAAACTTTCAGACTTTTGTCTGAGGTCCCAGAGAGTAAGTGATTCGTCTGAGATATGATATACCACAGGTATGCACAACTATACGGTTCCTCTTTCATTGTGGGTTTGAAGATTCATTTCCATCATTCCTGGAGTTGTGACAGGGGTTAATCAGTCTACCTCAAACCTGGTTTCTTATCTGTGAAATGGGTTGAATTACGCCTGCCACATGGAACTGATTTTGAGGAGGTACAGAAATCAAGAGATCTTGGATTCACTGATATTTTCTTTTTTGGGGAGGGACTTACTGGGGATTGAATCCAGGGGTGCTTAACCACTGAGTCACATTCTCAGTCCTTTTTGCTTTTATTTATTTATTTTTAGTTCTTATACTGTTTACCCCGACCTTTTTTTATTGGTACATTATAGTTGTACATATTAATGGGATTTGTTTTTACCTATTCGTACATGCACCCAATACACAATATAATGATACCATTTTATTTTTTGAGACAGGGTCTTAAGTTGCTAAGGGCTTCGCTAAATTTCGAGAATGGCCTCAAACTTGCTATCTTCCTGCCTCAGCCTCCCGAGTGGGGATTACAGGCGAGGGCCATGACGGCCGGCGATATTTTCATTTATTTAAATATTTTTTTAGTTGTCAATGGACCTTTATTTTACTTACTTATATGTGGTGCTGAGGGTCGAACCCAGTGCTAGGCAAGTGCTCTACCACTGAACTACAACCCCAACCCCTTCATTTACTTTTTCTTTTTATTTATAGTGCTCCAAAAGACACACGAGAATAGCTAACTCCTCGCTCAAGGTCAGTATTTGGAAGTGTCGGCCACCCCATACCCACTCTTCACATTCTTCCTCTCTTTGAATCGACTATGAGAATACTAGGCCAAACTCTACGGCCACGCGATGCGTTGCGACGCGACCGGACGCTGGGCAATTCCAAGAGTCGGTTGCAGTTCCTACTCAGGCCTGCGGTGTCTTCGGATATGACCTCATCAACATGGCTGCTGGAAGTGGCTTGCAGGAAGAAGAAACGTGTAGCCCTGAAGGATCACTTCCGCTTCCGAGGGCGCAAGCGCTTTCATTTCTTCTGCTACGGTGACTAAGATGGAACCGTTTTTGGAGTCGAGGTCTGGCCATTGGGCTGGGGGTCCTGCACCTGGGCAGTTTTATCGCATCCCGTCCACTCCGGATTCCTTCATGGATCCAGCATCCGCGCTCTATGGGGGTCCAATCACGAGAACGCAGTAAGTTCTTGCCCCTTAGCCTGCGTAGGGGGAGGGACCGTGGGGCCTGGTGCCCCGGACTGGTTCTTGACCTGGCAGGGCGAGGTGGGGAGTCCCGGAGAATGCACAGTAACCTGAATGTCAGCAGCGGAGCCCGGTGTTCGGAAAGAGGACGCAGGCTCTCTCCCCGCGCCGCCCCTTGCCAGAGACTTTCTCACTCTTCAGGAACCCCATGGTGACCGGGACCTCGGTTCTCGGCGTTAAATTCGAAGGCGGAGTGGTGATTGCCGCGGACATGCTGGGCTCCTATGGCTCCCTGGCTCGTTTTCGCAACATCTCACGCATTATGCGAGTCAACAACAGCACTATGCTGGGTGCCTCTGGAGACTACGCCGATTTCCAGTACTTGAAGCAAGTTCTTGGCCAGATGGTGTAAGTCGTCTGGAGCATAGGGAATAGTGGAGTGGTATCCCCCGTTTTTATTCCCTTAGATGGGAGAGAAGGTCTTGAGGGTGCAGCAGATTTAGGAGAATTGTTGGGGGTCGAATTACAAGTTTATGGCATTAGCGGGTGCAAAAGTGGTTAGATTGTAATAACTTCTTTTGGGGGTGGATGGAGATTCCAACTTCCATTCTTAACTATTTTCACAACAAATTCCTTTTAAGGATTGATGAGGAACTGTTGGGAGATGGACACAGCTATAGCCCTAGAGCTATTCATTCGTGGCTGACCAGGGCCATGTACAGCCGCCGCTCCAAGATGAACCCTCTGTGGAACACCATGGTCATTGGAGGCTATGCTGATGGAGAGAGGTTTATTTGAATACAAATAACTTCCTTGACCACCCAACCTAGCACCTGTGTAGTGTATTTTCTATCTCTTCTCCCCCAGGCAATCCTCCTCCTTTAACTCAGAACCCATGAACCTATTCTTCAACTAAGAAACTTTAAGTTGAAATGAGTTCTTTGACCCATTGTGTCCTTAGCTTCCTTGGTTATGTGGACATGCTTGGTGTAGCCTATGAAGCCCCTTCTCTGGCCACTGGTTATGGTGCATATTTGGCTCAGGTAAGTAGTGGATCTAGAGGTGGGAGAGAGGAGACAGAATAGGGGATTTGGTGGTTGTCTGGTTTTTTTCCCCTTGGAATTCTGATGAGGGACAGGCTGGGATCCCTAGGCTGGGCAGCCTGGTTATCTGCTCTATAAGTGTTGACACTTACATTCCATATGTGCAGAGTGGATACCCTAGAACTTTCCCTTCAAGAAGGTCTTAGCATTTCCTTGACAAAATAGAACTCGTCAGTCATTTATGCTTATTTATAGCATGGGTTAGAGATAGCCTATTACTCATTCCCTGATATTTTCCATATTTTTCTTCCCCAATCTCTAGCCTCTTCTTAGAGAAGTTCTAGAGAAACAGCCAGTGCTGAGCCAGACTGAGGCCCGAGAACTAGTAGAACGCTGCATGCGAGTGCTGTATTATCGGGATGCCCGCTCTTATAACCGGGTGAGGAATGAATGAAGAATAAAAATTTGGTGACTTAATTGGCAGGCTGTAGGTATTTGCAGTCCCTGAATCTTTTTGACTTTTATAACAGATTGCCTCACTTCTCTAACTCATTTTTGGGGTGGAGGGAGGTTTGCACACCCTCTCCTTAACCTTTGATCCAGGGATTTCCTTCATTCAAGCTTGGACATTTTCATTGACAACGGTTTTCTTTCAGTTTCAAATTGCCACTGTAACTGAAAAAGGTGTTGAAATAGAGGGACCACTGTCTGCAGAGACCAACTGGGATATTGCCCATATGATCAGGTGATTAAAATTACAGTAGAGAAAGTAGGTGGTGGTAGAATAGTTGGGATGTCCCTTGGGTGCACTAAGCTGGGCTTTTCTGGAGGGCTCCACCAGAAAAACTGAAGAGGGTTTTGGTTGGAGGGTAGAGCTGCTTTTAGAAATTGATGCCTTTTTACTTATTTTCTCTAATGCTTTTTTCTTTTTTAGTGGCTTTGAATGAAATACAGATGCAAAATTCTGAAGTTGTACCCTTTAACTCTGAACTTGGCTGGTTCAAAGGTAGACTTTCTTTTGTAAAATAAATCAGTTCTTCAAGTACTTGTTGAATGGTTTTGTTCTGACTGGGTCTTACCAAGGGCTAAACTACCAATACTGCTGTGCACCATTTCTCTCCCTCGTCAGAGAACGCTTAGGTTCTTCCAGCAAATACAGATCCTGTGTATGATGGTACAGACCTATGGCAGTCTTAACCTGGGGCAGTTTATTGTAGAAGCCACACTTCATCTTTTGTGATAACCGGCTTTTGTTTAACTATTTCCCCTACTGCACTAGATTCTAGAAGAGTTCAGATTTTTCTGGTTAGTGATGGCTGCAAACCATCATTAAAATACACTATTTCAAAGATACACATGCAGTATTTAAGTTGCTCTGTATAAAGTTACTACCCCTTGTTCGTATATGAATACACAACCAGTGAAACTCCACATCATGTACAACAAGAATATAGTACATGTATGTATGTAGGTCAAAATACACTCTAGTCGTATCTAAACCGAACAACAAAAAGTTACCGTTGGCCTGGATGTGGCAGCCTCCAACCCACACCCTTCCAACCTCACCTTTCACATAGGGAATGCTAAGCAGTGCAAATATTTAACCTACATGTTTATCTTCTAAATCTACTAAAATTTTAGCACTGTCGGGAAACTTCTTACTAGTATTGTGCTTTCATTGAATTAAAATCCCAAATATAGATGTGTCAGGTCATTGGATATTAGTCACGTTCCATCCCTATAATGGTTTTAAACCTTTAACTTTAAAAATGAACCCCTCTGGTGATTCTAATGCATATCCTCTCCAAGTCTTTTTGAGAAAGCAAATAGGTAGCAACTAGTACATTAAACTAGTAATTTAAGCAAAAGAAAACCATGAACTTTCAACTATAAAACTTCTATACACTCAGTCTCAACACAGAAAGTAGTCAATAAATACTTGTTTATTGATTAAACTGAATTATAAAAAACAAAAACAAAAAACCTTCTACTACTAAGCCATGCAGGCAGAGTCCACAAAGACAACTTCCTGGCCAAAACCCAGCTGATCACTGTTTGTATTATGATCTTAGAAAAATTAACCCATCCAGAAAGTCAGTGTGCAGAGGCCAGGAACCCAGCTCTGCTAAGGCTGTGGCTGCTGCAGACTACCAAAGAGTAGGATTAGGTTGTAGACAGAAGTGACCATAGTCCTTGAACTTTCTCAAAGGCAGAGGGCTGACTTGAAAGTCCAGTCTGTCAAAGTGGCATCAGGCAAAAAGCTGGGGAAGAGGAGCTCAGGTGGATCCTTAGTTCAGCTTCAGATGCCACGGGTTCACAAAGCTGGCCAAGCTGTTCTGGAAGGGGCTGCTCCAGTTCACTATATTATAGTGTGCTGGGGGTTAAAAAACAAAAACAGGGCAGGGAGAGGAATGGGTGGTAACAAATGTCGCACCTGTTACCACCAGGCCCATCACATCTTGAGCATATCCCAGTCTGTGAAAGCCTTTTAAACAGGGTCACCTAGAAAAAAAGACAGTTTATAAATCCATTTCCCCTCATTTTATTAAAGGTTCCACTTATGTACATTTTAAAGATGAACCATTTACAAGCTTGTGCAGGTTGCCTCCTTGGCTCACAGGAGGGAAACATTGCTGAAAGCCTCAGGATGGACAGAAGAGTGGTGTAGATGTGGGAAAGGTGGACTTGGTTTTTTGCTTCTTTTCTCTGTATGGTACAGTACATTTTGGTTTATAACCATGAGTACATAGTTTTAAAAAAAAAATCCCTCATGCAAATTGTAGAAAAAAATTTTCTTTCCTTGAAGCTGGCAGTGAAAAATAAAGATTCATGTCTGTTTCTTTGTTCACACCCCCATTGTTCTTCGTGTCAGAATTCTTCTCTAAGCATTAAGAGAAATGTGGGAAAGTCACAGGGTAAACAGGATTTCAACAAGTGGTTTATTCTTTTTTAAAGTTCAACACTTAACATTTGCACAATTAGCTCCTGGCTGCAGGACCTGTGATCTCTTGAACAGGCATGCTGTCCACTCAACAGGATGAAGTTCAACATGGCAAGGACTGCCCCAAGGGCTTGCAAGATGAAGACTCAAACTAGGAATGGCTTCCACCCTAATGTTCTAATCACCTCAGTACCTCGTTTGCTAATGACACACATATTATCCTTCGTCCAGAGTGATGGTGTTAAGAATAGGGAACAGGGCCAAGGATCAAGTGCAAAAAATACTGTTTTTGTTGTGTTTTTGCTGGAGGAAGGGTGGTGAGGAAAAGACAAATCTATTCATCATTCTGGATGATTAAAGGTGGTTTCATGCATTTTTAAAGCCACAATTTTATACCTAGAGTTGCTGCAGAAACCAACATCTCTGAAGAGAGAAGGGAAGGAGAGGAGAAGGAAGAGAGAGTTCAGTGGGATTTTTTTTTTCCATTTTCATTTTTATATAAAAGTGTTAAGACCACAATGAAAAAGTTTTTTTTATCCATATATATATATAATAAACCAGTTTGTGAGCTACATACTTTTGTCTTTTCCAACTTCAGAAATGTTCTCACATTGACAATGGTTATTAGATAGCATCATGCCCAAAGACATTGGCCACACAGTAAAACAAAAAACCCAGAAGTACTATGATACAATTGAGGTAAAAGGGGAAACAAAACAATTTAACATTCGCCCACAAAGGATTTTTTTTTTCCTTTTTCTTGATTTTATCAGAAAAATACCAAACACAGTGATTTAAATAAAAAAAAGTCACAAAAAACTTTAGCAGAAGTAAATGACCAATGGGCCAGCTCCTCGGCTCAGACGTGATCACTATTGGTTTTCTAATAATCCACAAATTCACAGGGAAGTATAAGTCAATGTTGGGGGAGTGGTGGCATAAAATTAAAAATATAAACCAAGTACCCCACCTGGTATGCCCCCTTTTCCCTATCCCTCTCCCCTCCCCCACCTTCCCACCCGACTCCACAAGCACTTATGACCCCAACACTCAAATCTCCATCAGATCTAGGTCAGCTTCTTCAAAGCCATAGAAAGATTCCGTCTCACTTTCTCCCTCAAAGAGCTGGTGAAGGCTTTCAGGCTCAACTGTCTCTTCAGGAGATGATCTGGGTCGAGGAGTGGAAGCTGAGGGCTCCTCGGACTGTTCCCCACTCAGCTTCAGCTGTTCCTCTAGGGAGGCAATGAGCTCCTCCTGCATGTCAGCATTGCGTGTAGGTGAGTTGATGTTGCCGTCAGGGCCTGGCAGAACACTAGCCACAAGAAAGGACCGCTGAACTAGCTCAGGACAGTCCCCAATAACGCCTAGCACCTCACCTAGCCAGACCAGCACCAGCTGAAGCAGAACATCAGAATCACAGGCTGTATCTGCCATTTCCCGAGCCTGCTCCTTCCACTTTTTGTGCAGGAAGTTCTTGACAGTTCTTTTGATGCATACATCTAGTGGCTGGATTTTGGAGCTACAGCCTGCTGGGACCACTGCAGGCAAAGTGCTAGAGGCACTAAGCATAGCCAGTACCTCTTCTGACAAGTGAGTGCGATGACAGTCCATCACAAGCATGCCTTTGCTGCGCTGGCAAGCTGTGTGCTTCTGCCACACTCGGGTTGACCACAGCTCCATGATCTCATCATCGCTGTAGCCACTCTCCTTTGCCTCTAGCAATATAGAGTCTGGCACATTAGCAGGCTGATCCATTTGTCCTCTGTAGAAAACTAGGGTGGGAAGGACAGTGCCATCTGCCAGAATGGCCAACACTACATCACACCAAGGTTCCCCTGTGCCCACGGTCTGCAGGGCATTCTCCTTTCGGTCATCACTGCTCAGCACCTCTGTATCCAGGAACAAGGAGATCTCATCAATAGCCACAATCATAGACAAGGGTAAGTCCTGATTATGAATCTGTCGCTGTACAAATTCAATGAAGAGTCCTGCATTTTCTGCCACATCCTTTGGTAGGGTGTGGGCCACAGCTCGCCGAGCATGAGGAGTCAGGTGGTGTCGCAGCATGAAACGCACAGCCCACTCATAGGAGATCTTAAACCCCCCTTCCAAAGAACGTCCTATTTTGGTGGCCTTTTGAAACAAGGTTTCCTCATTTACAGGTAGCTGTTGCTCTCGCTGAGTCAGCACCCACTCAGCCAGTTTCTCTTCTGCTTCAAAGCTTAGATATTTGCCCTCTAGATTCTCTCCCTGGGAGGCCTGGAAACGACGAAGCCAACGCCGGATGCGTCGCTGGGGATTTCGGAAGTGTTCAGCTGCCTGTTCTGTATTGCAGCAAAGGGCAAAAAGTACTACCCGAAGCTTCTTCACAGAGAGCTGTTCCTTCTTGCCAACCCCACCATTACCTCCACCACCTGATGCTGGCTCAGGTTCCTGAAGGACTGGGCTCCCTTCATCCTGGTCATCAACATTCAGACATTCAGCCCCCTCTGTGGCCAAGGGTGGAAGGGCTAAAGGCTGCAGGTGAGTGGGAGTTGGTGGTGGGGTTGTGGTTGAGGCCGGTGATGGGAGTGCCTGGGCCATGGGGATGGACAGCTCTTCAGGCTCAGCTGCGGTGGCCCCTGAAGATTTCACAGTGGCAGCTTTATTAGGAGGGAAGGAAGGAGGAGGGTACATATTCTTCAAATTCCGGTCATGCACTCGGTCACGAGTCTGGCCATGCCTACAAGGGGTGGAGTTGGGGAGCAAAGAAAGGAGGAGAAAGATCAGTTAAACAAAGAAATTTAAATGACAATCACAGTAAACAAACTGTGAAACTAAAATTAAATCATGAAGTAAAGAGTTTTTGTTACCTTAAGTGAGATATCCAGGTGAGTCCTGGGGAAAATGAAACAATAAAAAAAGGTTAGCTCAGTGAAGAAGTCCTCCAAAGACAGTGACCTGGGATTTCAACCTACTATATAGGAGCCAGTCTTCCCAGTCATATAAATTTCAGGTTAGATTGTTTCTGATTTGGTGTACTGTACCTCAACAGTGAATGGGTGAGGCCAGAGAAGGATGCTCTTCACTGGTCTCACCCATACAGTATGTCCTAGAACTCCTATATTGCCTACTTACCCCGTGGCAGGATGCTGCTGGATCTGTGAGAAGGGTTGAATACCAAATGCTTGGCCATGGCATCTCCCACAGAGGTAACAAAGGTGCATGAAGTGCAGGCCAGCTTGATTCCACTAAGAAACAAGAGTCAAGAGCATGTAAGGCAATATGACAAATACAGCAGTGACACCAGAGAAAGTTAAACTTGAGGCTTAATAAAGGAGAGTCCCTATCCTCTCCTTTCTCTCAAATTCATTCATATAACCACCCCACAAAATAATTAAAAGGATCTAATGTAAAAATGTGAAAAATTATATGATGTATCAAAGTGCATTCTACTATCATGTATAACTAATTAAAATTTAAAAATTAAAAAAAAATTTTTAAGGTGAAAAATTAAAAGTACCAATAAGTTTTTCATTACCTCACAGAATTTTTAAACAAAGCCAAGTACTTGGGACTCTTCCGTGGAACATGATTGCTGAGAAAGACAAAAAACTAGAATGAGTTATGGAATTCTGCCAGCTAAACTAGACATCACCAGTCAATGACACTGTCTAACCAAAGAAATGCCTCTTTAATCCATCCTAATCCCAATCCAATCCGGTCTTCCTATCACCATGCTTCTTAAACCTTAATAGTATATATGAAACCACTTAAGGATTTTTTTACAATTCACATTTCAATTCAGTAGGTCTAGGGTGGGACTGATTTAGCATTTATTTTTTTGGCACCAGGAATTGAACCTAATGGTGCTTAATCACTAAGCCACATCCCAGCCCTTTTTATTTATTTTGAGATAGGGTCTAAGTTGCTGAGACTGGCCTTTTAACTTGCAATCCTCCTGCCTTAGCCTCCCAAGCCACTGGAATTACAGGCATGTGCCACAATGCCCAGGTACAGAGCCAGCATTTCTAACAAGTTCCCACCTAATGCTGCTGGTCCTTGGACCACACACTGAGTAGCAAGGCTGTAGGAAACTGGAGTACAAACCATCAAAGCCAAATGAAATATGGGTTTGGCTTCACCCTGCTAGGAGAGTTGGGCAAACAGTTCTAACAGTGGAAGGAGGAAATGAACTAGAAGCAGGGAGAAAAGAGTTGTAGAGAATTTGAACTCCCAAATAGAAGACTAATTTAAATATGACTTACTTGATCATGTGGTTGGCATAAGCTCGAGAACAGCAGGTACTATAGCGACACAGAGAGCAGTGTACATAAGTAGGGAAATGATTAGGGAAATCTGGGATCTCAAAGCTGCACTCAAGGCATGTCTGCCGGCCCATGACACTCCTGCCAAGAAACAAACAAACAAACAAAAAAACAAACAAAAAAGGAAAAATCTCATTACTGCTTCAAGTATCCCCAAATTTTAGGGCTTTAGATAATTAACCCTACAAAAAGGCTATCTGATTACACTGGCTAACAGGAATAATCTAGCCCACACAGTTCCCCCCACCCAGCATTTAGAAGAAGGCGCTGACATTTTCCTAACGGCTCTCTTCTGAATGTTGCGCTGGACAGGGGGATAAAGGAAGACAGGCAGAGGGTCGGCTGAGGTCAGTGGGGCTGCCTCCTGCAAGGCGCTGGGAGGCGTATCATTGGAGGATACAGGAACATTTCGTGGCTGCCCTCGGGAAGCCCGGATTGTCACCTGAGAATCAAGTGAAGAAACAATTAGATACCAACCACGGTAAACCTCAGAATATTGAAAATCTCTATTCTTCCTCTCCCTGAGCCTGTAAAAGAAAACACTGGTAAATGCTTTACCTTGGTGCCCGGTTTCAAGCCTTCCAGCTGCTTGGGTTTACGGAAGGTTTTATGGTGCTGAAGCTTGTGTTCAATTTTATCCTTGGCAAAGAGGAACTGAAGCCGGCATTTGTTGCAGTGATAAACATTTCTTTTCTAAAGGGGCAAAGAAGAAATGAAAGAGACAAGAATCCCTTAAAGGTTCCCGATGAATTTTCTCCTCTGAGAAGGTAGATCAATGCCAATCAACACTCTTCCCATTTTTCTGTTGATAATTTAAGAAACTAAGAAAGAAATACACAATATCGAGAAAACCTACCATTAAGAATCATCACTTCTTATACTCCTAAAGGAAGATGGAGTCAAGATCAGGACAAGTAGGTCCTCAAACCATCCCTTTCTGACTTGCAACAGTTTAGACAAGTTATGTGAAGCTTTACTTGTCCCAACTCTTTCTTTACGTTGCAACCCAGTGCTACCTAATCCTGCATAGTCTTCTTTTGATTTTTTTAAAGAAAATAAAATGTATTTTATACATTGGTAAGCAAGAAAACAAAAAAAAACTATATTTATTTTTGTACTCTTGCATGTTATATGGTTATATTTTACTCTGACCTTTAGTCCCTTTCCATAGAAACTGCACATTACCAGTTTCCTGAGTATCTTTTCATGGACAATCTATGCACATAGCCATTTGACAAACATTCAAATATGATCGCCATTTTATTTATTAACACAAATGACAATACTTGTCTATATAGTGCCGGTTTTCATCTTAACACATCAATATATATATAGATATACTTCCTTTGTGAGACCATTTGGAAGATTCAGTCTGCCTGGCACTGAGGTCCTTCAAAACTAGAACTCATGTCTATGATTTTCTTTGCTTGGAGAGCACATCAGACTGAGTTACAAGTAACAATTTCCATGCCCCTGTTTGTAAATACATTTGTGGTGAATTATTAGCAGTCACTACTGTGCAAAAGGGGAATGTGAGAGAAAAGAGGTGCTTACAAATGACAGCATGTGGCTGGGCTGTAGCTCAGTGGCAGAGCACTTGCCTAGCATGTGTGAGGCACTGGGTTCGATCCTTAGCACCACATAAAAATAAACAATAAAATAAAGGCATTCTAAGAATCTACAACTACAAAAAGTTAATAAAAAATGACAGCAAGTGCATGTCTGTGTGCACATATCTGTGAACACTGTACACACATGTAGACTTTGTTCTCAATTTTGTGTTATTTCTTATGTGTCTTTGCTCTTCCTTATGGCGCCTTTCTTGTCTTTTGTGATACTGGGGACTGAATTCAAGGGTGCTTTATCACTGAACTATATGCCCAGCCCGCCCCCCTTTTGAGACAGGATGACACTAGGTTGCTTAGTATGGCTTCTTTCTTGCAGCATTTTAAAACAACATCTTATCTATTCCATCTTATTAATAAAATACAACAAAAGCAACATCACAAAACTCTTCCCTGCTACTACTCCTTGCCCCTGATCTACTACTCTGTTCTCCCCTTCATACACCAACTTCTTTAAATAAGTTATCTATTCCTTCCTTCTTTTGTTTCTCCTGCTAAAAAATCTGACTTCCACCCTATCCACCAACAAAATGGCTCCTGCAATGTTGCTAAATTAAAAGTCTACCTCTAAGTTTCTACCTTGTTTGACACCTTCTTGCAACATGTGACGTTTTGATCACACCCTTTTCAAAGCACTTCATTCTCCTCAACTTCCTTGACACCAACACTCTTCTGGTTTTCCCATTGTAATTATGGCACTGGCTTTGTGGATAGACTTCAAGGACCTAAGCCTTTACCTTATTCTCCACAGTGCTGGAGAGCTCATGACACTTGAAAGTTAAAAATCTGCTAAATTTACATAATAATGATCCACGAATATCTTTTCAACAGCTTTTCAACAACTCAAATGTTTCTCCCAGACTTCAGACCTATTATCCAGTAGCTGTACTTGATGTCCACAGACAATAACTCAATATCCAAATTCATATCTTCCCAAAATTTACTTTCTCCATTGTTTGCATCTCTATAAAGAACCCAGGGGCTGAGTCACTGGGTGGCTTTAACCACTGAGCCACATCCCCAGCCCGTTTTATTTTTAATTTTGAGACAGGGTTTTCCTATGTTGCTTGAGGCCTCACTAAGTTTCTGAGGCTGGCTTTGAACTTGTGATACTCCTGCCTCAGTCTCTGGAGCCACTGGGATTACAGGTGTGCACCACCATGCCTGGCTAAACACTATTCTTAACTATTCCCTTGCTACTTCCACCTAATCTATCTCTAAATCATAAATGTCACATATCTCAACTTTATCCTTTTTATTCACTTCAAAAGTCAACTGCCACTATCATTTCTCACCTAAACTACTGCAAAAGCCTTCTGGCTAGTATCTCTAACTCTGGTCTTAATCTCCTTTATTCTCCTCAAGGCAGCCAGCGTAGAATCTTAACTAAAAGCAAATCTGAACACATCACTCCAGTGCTTATACCCCTTTCATGTCTTCTCAGTAATTTCTATTCATGGTTTATAAGATCCTCCCACCATATATCTCTAACTTCCTACCCCCCACATTGTAACTCTACAATCTAAAATGAACATATCTCAATTTCCTGAACCACCATGGTCTTGCTCTATGGCCTCAGGTACATGTTCTTTGTCCTATTCTGTCTGGCTCATTCTAATTCATCCCTCAGGTCTTGAATACCACGTCTGTACTTTACTGCTTATTTTGTTTACCACTATGACCTATCATAGTACATGAACTGAAATTCCACAATTTTTTACAAACACATGTATATTATCTTTTCTACCAAAATTATCTGCCTAGCTAAACCCTGGCCCCAGCATCCACAAATGAAATGAGTAAAGGAATTGCAGGGTGCTTGGTACCTGGTGCCTCATGTAATGCTGTTGGAATGCATTGCCATTTTTGAAGACCTTCAGGCAATATGGGCAGAGCAGATGCCGAGTATCCTCGTGGATCATCCGAAAATGGACATCTACCTCAGAGTAGAGTGAGGAGCGATACTGACACACCTGAATCACGGAAGAGGGAAAATAAGGCTAAGAGTGAAGTGAACAACTCTGGCCTTAAAAAAGGTGGTGACAAAATTTTTTAAATATGGGGGGAAAATGTTTTCCTATTTATGTAGAAATTATTTTTCTGAATTTGTAAGTAGATTCATCTATGAGATAAATTTAGCTGGGACTGAAGATAAAATTAAAGGACAAGGAAGTCTGAGAACAATCCATATTCTACATTATATTCTATAATTAGGTAATAAAATTTTCTCTGTCCATCTCCAAGGGGCAAGTTCAGGGCATTTTTTTAGTACATGTACATGTTCTCCGGCTGGGTCAATATTACACTTGTCATTATGTTATTTTGTTTTTCTTCTGCACACTTCTGTTCTTTCCTGAAGAAAGAAAGTTATTATCTCTTCTATACTTCTTTAGTGCAGGAAATTGAATATAGGTTTCAGCAATATGCATCAGCAAATTCTTTGTATTCAACCTGAGAGCAAAATGGCTACAATGCCTTGGAAAACAAGGCAATACCTGACAAACATAAGGCATCTCTCCAGGCTTATGTGTATCCTTCATATGCTGGAGAAACAGTGGCTCACTTTCAAATGCCCATTCACAGATCTTGCACTTGGCTGTAAAACAAACAAACAAACAGAGAACAATCAATAAATCCACCTGAAAATCAGTCCAAAATTCTCATTTTTTCTGACACCTGTATCTTCAACTATCAGTAAATCATAGCTTCCTTCTTTAAAATGGTCTGTCCCAGGGGGATGGTAGGGGGAATGGGAAAAACAGTAAAATGAATCAGACAAAACTCTTCTATATTCATATATGAAAAAACAACCAGTGAAACTCCACATCTGTACAACCACAAGAATGCAAGTTATACTCCACGTAGGTATGATATGTTATAATGTCATGTATAAATAAAAAGAACAAATAGTTAAAAAAAAAAAAAAGAAATAACAAAACAACAAAAAATGGTTCTGTCTTAAGCAAATCCTTAAAAACCAAATGTCAAATGTTCTCTCTGATATATGGATGTTAAGACATAACAAGGGGAGGGGAGGGGAAGAATAACGTTCACTGGATTAGACAAAGGAGACTGAAGAGCGGAGAATAGGAATAAAGGGAGGAGAAAGGAATAGGAAAGACAGTGAAATGAAGCTGATACAACTTTCCTATGTTAACATGTGAATACACCGCGGTGAATCTCCACATCATGTACAACCACAAGAATGGGATCCTAAATAGAATAAGATATATACTCCATGTATGCGAAATATGTCAAAATGTACTCTATTGTCATGTATATCTAAAAAGAACAAACTCTTAAAAAGGAAAAAAATAAAAACAGGAAAAAAACTTTAAAAAATGGTTCTGTCTTAACATTTGTATTGCTGGTAACAACTAACCTATGTCTCTAGCTCAGACTTCTCACCAAAGCTCCATTTTAGATTTTGAGATACTTACATTTGAAATTGTCTACCTTCAACTCTAACTTGATTCAGCATCCCCCTGTTTTCCCCCTCTCATTTCCTCATCTCTTTCTAACTCAAAAGTCAAGTACTATTTTGGACTCTCGTTTTCTGTTACCAATATTTCAAAATGTATCGAGGAATTGACACCTCTGTTGTTATAGACAAAAACTGACAGAAGACCATAGAACTTTCTCTCCAATAAATACATAGTTATCACCATGGACAAATGAATTATTCAACAAACATCTATTGAACATCTAAGTACAAAATAAGAATTTGCTTTTTGAGGTCAATCTCAGCAACTTAGCAAGGCCCTAAAGCAACTTAGTTGAGACCCTATCTCAAATAAACAAAAAGGAAGAAATAAACAGACCTTTGGGTCCAGTTTGAGGATGCAATTCTAAATTTTTGACAAAAAATTTTAACTTTTATATTTTGAATCATACGTATGACCATTTTGTTTTTCTCTTATTTTCACTGGAATTGTTTTTAAGTTTTTGCAAACATGGAAACTGCAGACTTTAGCTTTAAGCATTTCTGGACTGTTCCACTCCTAAACATGAGTGATGCTGAAATAATTCTAAGGAAAACAAACAAAAATCAGGGGTTATTAATCTGGGGCCCATGAAATAAGGCTCCTGGAACCCAGATATCCTCTGAAATTATTTGAAAAAGTAGAATGTCTGTTTTTCTAAGAGCATTCATAGATTTTGTGCTTATTTAAGAATAAACAGCCGGGCACAGTGGCGCACGCCTGTAATCCCAGCATTTAGGAGGCTGAGGCAGGAGGATTGCAAGTTCAAAGCCAGCCTCAGCAACTTAGCGAGGCCCTAAGCAACTCAGTGAGACCCTGTCTCTAAATAAAATACAAAACAGGGCTGGGGATGTGGCTCAGTGGCCGAGTGTCCCTGAGTTCAATCCCTGGTTCAAAAAAAAAAAAAAAAAAAAAAAATTAGCACTTCCTTTTAAAAAACTTTATTTAAAATGACTACTAATATAATCACAATTAAGTATACAGGTTAAATTATATTTCTATTGGCAAAGTTACTTCATGGTGATCCCAGTTCTCTTGCTAAAAACTGTTTAGGAAAAGGCCTATGGATCAATTATATCCAAGGGTACATAAAGGAAAAATAATTCCTACTAACAAAAAAACAGTCAGGAAAGACAGGAAGATGTGGTTTCTTCTTTGTCTAGATAAAGTCTGCATCTCAATGTCATACCTGAGACTAACACAGTCACCCTGCTATGAGTCAGAGACAAGAGAACGGTTAAGAAGCAGTGACACAGTTAATTTCTGGACTTGAAGCCTGCTTTATCCCTAGATCTGTTAAATAACATATAGATGTCCTTATTGTTTAATTCATTTTTAGTCAAAATTTTATTTGTAGCAAATGCATTCAGATAATAAGCATATTTGTCTTAATACTTTTGATCATGCTGTTTCAATTACTCAAAAGCTTTTCTCACTAATTCCCATCTGTCTAAATTCTTCTTATAGAAACCCTGAAAGTTTAATCACCACTTTCTGTGAAACCTGGCCACAAGATGTTTTCCTTCCTTCTCTGAATTATCTCATCTCTCCTTCATATCATATAATGCATGTTTATAATATATTGTCTTGTTATCACATTTTTCTATACATACATAATTTTTGTATTTTCAACAAAACTGGAAATCCCTTGAAGACATTAGAAATATTCTGAAGATGGGGCTCAAATTCTCAAAAGGCCAACTTACTACAAGTGCATAGTCGTAAGCAAATGGCTTAATTCCCCTGACCTCATGTTTAGCCTTGTGTATCCCCTTCTGCAAGATGTACACTGTAGATAACATTCCAGCTTACCATTTGTTTCACTAAAAACATTCTTAATGGGCCAGGCGTGGTAGCGCACGTCTATAATCCAAGCGACTCGGGAGGCTGAGTCAGGAGGATCGTGAGTTCAAAGCCAGCCTCAGCAACTTAGCGAGGCCCTAAGCAACTCAGTGAGACCCTGTCTCTAATAAAATACAAAATAGGGCTGGGGATGTGGCTCAGTGGCCGAGTGTCCCTGAGTTCAATCCCTGGTTCCAAAAAAAAAAGAAAAAAAAAAAAATTCTTAATGGTAAACTACTATAAGTCAAGCTTATAAGAAAACAGGTATGGTGGCATACACCTGTAATCCCAGTGTCTTAGGAGGCTGATGCAGGAGGATCACAGGTTCAAGGCTAGCCTCAGCAACTTATCGAGGCACTATCTCAAAATAAAACATAAAAATGGACTGGGGATGTTAAGCACCCCTGGGTTCAATCCTGGTCCAAAACAAAAATAGGGTAGGAGCATAAGTGAAGTTAGCAGATGGCTACAAATGTGCAAAATACTTCCTCTACACTGTTAACCACAGGTAAATAGATACAATGGGCTTCCTTCTAGTGCTGCTCAATTCAAGTGAATAGCAAGGCATACCCCTAGATTTATTAAAAGTTCCCAAACTTACTAGTAGATTCATAGGGACTATGAACATTTTCCAAGTGGCACTGGAGCTGGAAGGGAGTGGAAAACTGGCGGTAACAGTGTTGGCAGATAGTATGACCGTCCACCTCACCATTCTGCTGATCAAGTTCTACGTGGTGTTTCATATGGTTCATGAATCTGTAGCAGAGCACAGGGAAAGTACAAGAAACAAAACCAATAGCCTGTGAGAAATATAAAGGCAGAATCATGTACAAACATTATTTGCTTTCCTCCCTCAACTTCCCGTATAGACAGTCCTAGGTTCAGAAAGATAAGGGGTTCATGAAACCAAGAATATTCTGTGGAAGGAGATGCACTGGTTTCCCTTACTCTATCAAAGCTACTTTTATTATCACAATACCCCCCTTCTACAGTACTAGTTATTAATTTAATAACCCAGCAAGATTACATCATAGAACCTTTTTCCACCTGTTCATGCACTGTCATTGAGCTAAATCCCTAACCCCAAATTAAGTCTTCTTTTTTGTAAGTAAACCTCCAGAGCTCCTCAACACTTACCGGATGTTGTTTTTTAGCCTTTTGGTACAATGTGGGCATCGGAAAGATGTGGCAACCTTGGGGAAGTTTGTGAGTTGGGCTACTTTGCCACCATCCCGCCCATAGTAGAAGTCATCTACTAGCATAATGAGCTTGGTCTGGACAGCATCACTGACATTCTCATTTGGCTCTGGTACTTTGGTAGGTGGTGACAGAGCAGGAATAGGTGTGGAAGAGGGTGTGGAAGTAACAGGAGCTGTTTTCTCAGGGGATGGGGGCTTTGCTGCTGAAGGGACACTGGGTTCTGAATCCAGGGACTTTCCTTTCTTCTGGTATTCCACCATTTCTGGGCAACAGTACTAAAAAGAAAGAAGACATCTGATCATTCTCATTATCCTGGTGGCTACAATGAGCTAACTCAACTTCGCTAATATAAACAAAACAAAACAAAAAAACTATTACTTTTTCTTGAGAGTGGTCTTGCTATGTTGCCCAGTCTGACCTCTTGGGCTCAAGCAATCCTCCTGCTTCAGCCTCCCTAGTACAGGTGCATGCCACCATGCCTAGCTTAATAGTAAGGTATTATTATTCCGCTTTCATCCTTCAGTTTGCTATAGTGTTTCTGTTTCACTTTTTCTAGTGTATGTCTAGTCATACAATCCCCAGGGCACCATACTTTATACTTCTCCCTCCTTCCTTCCTAGATCCCTTAACTATTCCTACCATCATTTGGCTCTGAGCTCCCTGGCAATTTAAGTTCCAACCTTCACAACTGGATTAATACTAAAAAATTAAAAGGTTAGAAAATGGAAACTAGGTAACAAATAGCTGCTGATTCACTCAATGTCACAATTAATATTAAATGAACCAAGGCCAACTGGATTTGAGGTCTTACCTAAACCTGTCTTCTTTGCAGTTTCAAAATCTATCATACTAAGGAAGTAAGGTCACATGTTCTGATCTATTTGAAGGTTTTTAAATGTATCCTATGACATTCCAAAGTACACAGCTCTTCTACAACGGACCAAAAGAATAACTTTTTTTAAAAAGCCCCTGCTTCACAGGCTCCCAAAAATCAGAGGTATATAGCAGTAAGCCACTTAAGCTGGATCCTTATCACAGGTGGTATCACTTACACACATGTGACCTCTCAAAGCTTCAGTAACACGGAATTGAGCATTACACCGTGGACATATTTTCCGTCCACCATCCTGGAGGTCAAACACTGGGATGGAAGAGGTCACTGGAAGTGAGAAGAATTGATAAGATTAATATAATGATAGTGGAAAAGGATATATCCCTGAAGGGGTACATCCAAGGATGAGGGAGCATAAAGAGATTATTGTGTTGGAGGTACACTCATTTTACCATTCTAATTCTAGGCCAGGGGCTGGAAAAATGCAGCCCAGAACTAAACCAACCCAACTAAGAATTTCTATTTGGCTTATGAGCTCAGAATAATTTATATATATATTTATTAGGAGGGAGTTTAGGTAATTTTTTTCTTTTTGAAATTGTGGTAAAATACAACAATATTTACTATCTTAACCATTTTGAAGCACACATTTCAGATGTTATACAATCTCCAGAACTCTTTTCAACTTGCACTATACTCTATACCCCATTAAAAAATCACTGACCAACAACCACTTTGTCTCCGTGAATCTGACTACTCTAGGTACCTAAGTGGAATCATACAGTATTCGTCCTTCTGTGAATGGTTTATTTCACTTAGTATAGTTTCCTCAAGGTTTGTCCATGTTGTAGCCATATGTCAGAACTTCCTTTTTAAGACTGATAATATACACCTCTGTATGTACATACCACATTTTCTTTATCCATTCGTCATTTGATGGGTACCTGGGCTGTTTTTTGCCTGTTATGCATTATGAATGACACTGCTGCAAACATGGATATACAAGGATCTGCTTCAATTCTTTTGTGTATCCATAAGTGGAATTCCTAAAGTATACGGTGACCTTTGGTTTACTTATTTGTTTGTTTGTTTATTTAGGTACCGGGGACTAAACCCAGTGGCACTCTACCATGGAGCTATATACCCAGCACATTTATTTTTTATTTTGAGACAGGGTCTTCCTAAGTTGCTGAGATTATAGGCATGTGTCACCATACACAACTTTGTCTTTGTAACTTTTTGACAAACAGATGAACTGTTTATCACAGTGGCTGCACATTTTACACTGCTGTGAACGGTGCACAAGGGTGCCATCTTTTCCACATTCTTGACATTTTTTTTTTAATTGCTGGAGGACTGAAACTAGGTCTCACACATGCTAGAAAAGTCCTTTGCCACTGAGTTACACCCTATTTTATGGTTTATGAGATCTCATTATGACTCTTGTGTCTCCCCTACTCATTGGGTTTTGAACTCAGGGACAATTAACTACTAAGTCACATCCCCAGCCCTTTTTATTTTTTGAGACAAGGTCTCACTAAGTTAAGGCTGGCCTCAAACTTATGATTCCCCTGCTTCAGTCACCCAAGTAGCTGTATTACCTACAGGTGTGAGCCATGCTGCTTGGTTCATTGTGGTTCTGATTTGTATTTCCCTAAACATTGGGGATGCTGAGTATTTATCATTTTCTTTGGAGAAATATTTGTTCCAAGTCCTTTCCCATTTTTTAATTGAGTTGTTTTCTTGATGAGTTTTAGGAATTCTTTTTTTTGGGGGTGGGATATTACTGGGGACTGAGCTCAGGGGCACTCAATCACTGAGCCATATCCCCAGCCCTATTTTGTATTTTCATTTAGAGACAGGGTCTTACCAAGTTGTTTAGCACTTTGCTTTTGCTGAGGCTGGCTGTGAACTTGTGATCCTCCTGCCTCAGCCTCCTGAGCAGCTAGAATTACAGGCATGTGCTACTGCGCCTGGCTGAGTTAAAAGAATTCTTTATGTAGTCTAGAGAGTAACCTCTTTTTTCTGCAGGGGGAAGGGTGCCAGGGATTGAATCAGGGGAGCTCAACCTGAGTCACATACCCAGACCTTTTTGAGACAGGTCTGCTAAGGCTAATTTTCAACTTGTGATCCTCCTGCCTCAGCCTCTTGAGCCACTGGGATTACAAGTATGCACCACTGCACCCTGCTGGATAGTAACCACTTTACAAATATATAATTTGCAAATATTTTCTCCCATTCTGAAGGTTGTTTTTTCACTGTTGATAGTGTTCCTTGATACACAAAATTTTAAACATTGATGTAATTCCACATCTATTTTTTTCTTTTCTTAACTGTACTTATGGTGTCATGCCCAAGAAACAGAAATTGTTGTCAAATTCAATATTGTAAAGTTTTCCAACTTTTTTGGGGGGAGAAGGGGCAGGGGTTTACTGGGGACTGAATCCAGGAGTACTTTACCATTACATGCCCTAGCCCTTTTTGAGACAGGGTCTCGCTAAGTTGCTTACAGTTTCGCTAAAACTTGTAATCCTCCTGCTGCAGGTACCTGAGCTGTGAGGATTACAGGTGTGTGCCACCACACCCAGCTTCCAATTTGTTTTAAGAGTTTTATAGTTTTAGCTTATATGTTTAAGACTTTGATTTAGAATATATATTTTTTTATTCTTCAATATTTTTTTTAGCCATCGATGGAGGACCTTTATTTTATTTATTTAGATGTGGTGCTGAGAATTGAACTCAGTGCTTCATACATGCCAGACAAGCACTCTACCGCTGTGTGCCACAATCCCAGCCCTTAGAATTTATTTTTATATTTGGTATCAAGTAAAGAGTTTGATTCCAGTTTTCTCAACACCACTTATAAAAGGTTTTTACATTTTTAAATGTCTAAAATAAAAGCAAAAGAATTCATCTTTTTGCCACACAATTCAAATTTCAGACTCCATAAACAGTATTAGTAGAGCATAGCCATGCTGATTCATTTACATGTTATCTGAGGCTGCTTCTGCACACTAGCACAACTCAGTGGTTAAGACAGATATCATACTGCACAAAGCTAAAATATTTACACTCAACCTTTATAGAAAGTTTGCCAACTCCTGCTCTAATCCACTGAAAACCCTCACAACACTTCTATCCTTCCCATCTGAAAACCTAACAAATCCAAATTTAAAAAATCTTGTTCAAAAATCCATCTTCTCCACCAAGCCATCTTTAATTACTCCACCGATCTCTGACATTTCAATCTGACTAACCAATCCCCAAAGCACAATTACACATAATCCCGCTGTAGCTGATTCAGTTGCATCATTCAAAAGTAGCTATCCTTTTAAAGTTTTTGTAAGAACAAATTACAGCAACTACAGTTTATTTTATTTCTCCATTTCAGAATACAGAATTCAGATAAAAAATACTTTATCAATATTTTTGAATGACTGGCTGCTCAAAGTCTCTCAAAGTTATTGTACCTTTCATTGAAGTATCCGGTCCGCTGGTTCTTTGAGCACCATGGGCAGAACTATTGTTGGATACCACCAATGGCCCAGGACTCTGGCCTAAGGAAGGGATGGTGTTGAGGGTATTCACCAATTTGGCTACTTCATTGCTATTTTCACCTGTAACCCCAGGTCGTTTCACAGTGACAAAGCTGGCAATGCTCACTGCAGGTGGAGAGGGGAAGGAAGGAGCTACGTTGACCAAGTGATAATCATCTATTCTCTGCCCACCACCCCATCCTGGTCTGTCATCTCCTTTTCTCAAGGCTCACCTAGCTTGGGATTCGAGGTCTGGTTGGACTGGCCTGGAGGCTGAACAGCTAGTTGCCCCAATGAGGTTGGCTGCGTGGCAGTGGGAGTGGTGGAAGTGCTGGGAGTGGACTTGGTCTGCTGCGACTGGGACTGTGGGACGGTGCTTCGAATGGTGAGAGTAGCTGGGATGACGGTGGTGAAGGTATTGGTGGTGGGCCTCACAGGCATTGTGGAGCCTGGTCTCACTGGGGTCATCTGAGAGAATACTTGTGGGACTCCAACTGTCGGCTTAACAAACTGGGTACCTGGGGCTTTTAAAAGAGACACAAAGAAAAGTACCAAATCTTCATCAATGGGCTTGCCTATAATACGTTCTCTTTCCTTTACCAGAAATGCTAGAATGGGAAAAGATTATTTTCCCAAACTGTTCAATAACCATCAAAGGTATACAGATTCTAAAATCTAAGAAATCAATAGGTATTCAAGCTGGTGAAAAAAATTACTCTAAGTAACCTAAGATTCTCATCAACTCTTCATAAAACACCTTACCACACTACCTTTTTATATCAAAAATACTGTAAGTGGCTTGACCTTGGTACTAGAAGAAAAGGGGGTGAGGCAGTGTGGGTGTTTAAAGGTTGAAAGATAGGCTTGATCCTGGAAAAAGGATTCTTATTCCTCAAAATGCTAAAGGGGTCTTTTTTTTTTTTACAAACTCAAATAGAACACAGACTATACCATTCTACTAGAATGTCCCAAAGGAGAATGTCTCTGGGCACAAATGTAGATAATTCCACTTAAACACAAATACCAGAATGTGATAAGGTAAATTGATCACACCTACAGCCAAAAAACCACAGTGGGCTTTGAGAACAAATAACCAAAACACATGAGGAAGACAAGCTATAGGGATATACAACCAAATATTAAGATATATATATTTTTTTGTCCTGAATTGTTATAAACTAACAAGAAATGTGGGAAATTGGAGGAAAACATTTGTGTATGTGTGCTGGGAATGGAATCTAGAGTCTTAGGCATACTAAGAATGTACTGTACCACTAAGTTACACACCCCTACCCCAAGATTCTTTAAAAACTTTTACCTAGTCATTGGTAAACATCCTTAAAAGATATGTCACTTATTTAATTTATGTCTAAAATCTATTCTATAAAATTAAAGTAGAATAAAGTTTACAGTCCCATCATGTAAGTGAGCAGAAGTACCCTGGAGAACAGAATTTAGGAGTTTGCATAAATAACATTCCTCAGGATAACAAACTTACTAGTTAACCAAAACAGTAGTTACCAAAAATGACTAAATAAACCCAGTTTTACTACCTCATGAAGGGTGGGGAAAAGTTGTAGAAAATAGGACACCACCCTGGCCAAAGGTCAGAAACAATTTTTTTTTAAATTGGGCTTAAATCATTAAGACTTTTGTACTTTAATATTTTCTTTGAGTATATTTTAAGTGACCTACAGTATTTGTAAATGATAAAAACAAATCTTCTGGATGCCAGTTTATGTCAAAAGGATAGACAATTTTCCTTACCTGGGACTAGTGTAATTGGTCTAACTGTTTGACCTTGTTGTACGTTCAGCACAATCCCAACCTGATTCATTGCATTTTGTACAGGCCGAACATTCCTTACAGGAAATCCCTGCATTAAAAAGCAAAACGATCTTTTAACGGGCAGACCAACTAACACTAACATGGACTGCAGGATGACCTATTTCTAAAAACTTCCCACTCTTACCCTAATGGTTTTCTCTCAAGTTAGAACTTTTAAATGACTGAGTTGGAAAAATTTAGGAAATTTTGGCATATTTTTGAGTGACAAAATATCAAAACTGAAGCTGGGCATAGTGGTGTATTCCTGTAATCCTAGTAGCTCAGGAGGTTGAGACAGGAGGATCCCAAGTTCAAAGCCAGTCTCAGCAAAAGCAAGGTGCTAATAAGCAACTCATCGAGACCCTGTCTCTAAATAAAATACAAATTAGGGCTGGGCATGTGGCTCAGTAGTCAAGTGCCCTGAGTTCAATTCCTGGTATTAAAAAAATATGCATATGTCAAAACTGGATAATAAAAATTGGCACATAAGAGTCAAAATGAAAACCTGCTTCCTGACTCAAGAGATCCTTAGCTTCAAAAACTGTATCTACCAACTGGCCCCTAAACTGCTAAAAGTATACCAGGAAACAACAACAAAAAAAGGGACAATCATTAACAGTATTCACTGGAGAGATTCAACATATGATCAATCCTAAGAAATTGTTTCTTAAGTCCACTTTAAAGGCCACAAACCTCTGACAAATTTACAAGATAAAATTTTGTTAGTCTGGAAGCCACAGGCAAAAAGAAGCATTTGCCTTTAGATTCCAAATTCAAATCACATTATAAATCAAAAAAGTTGTTTTTTCTTTTCTTTCAAAGATCTCATTTATAAACCTCCAAAAGTCAATTAACTTACCCCATGTGAAGAAAAATAGTCCCCAAGCAAAGGGTAAGTAGCCTTGAGAGCCAAATGTTAAAGTTGCCTAATCCTAGAGCTTTCTCACTAATTTCTTCTGGGAAGAAATCACTTGATTGAATCACTCACTTGATTGAATCACTCACTTTGATTGAATAAATCAAGTCAATTAACAGACGTCTTTAAGGGATATGAAGAAATCACCCAGCCGTGATGCTATGCTTGTCTTTCCTCAAAAGTGAACATCAAATTAAAAAATAGTAAATGAGAAATCTGGTTAAAAAGACAAGACTGAGTGCCATTGCTAAAGATGCTAAAGACCTAAGTCAGACTCCTAAAGGTTCACAGTCTTCCTCTCCTTGTGTATCAGTCACAGAATTCGAGTTCTACTCACCTGTGTAGTGATGAATATAGGTTGTGAGGCCACAGGGGAACTTGTCACATGATTGGCATTCTGCATGACTTGGACAGGCCTCAATACTGGTTGAGTAACCATTGTGCCCAGACCTGGTGCTGGATTCTGGGTCAGAATGAGTGGTTGTCCACCTTGCTGGACCAAAGGATTGCCAGCTAAAGGGTAAAAGGAAGAAAAAGAAGAAAGAGAACATTAGAAAAATTTTTAAACCCACATTTTAAAAGAAACATTACAGTCTTATGTAAAAAACAGTGTCTCAGATATAAAAATATCTTACTGCCACTCACCTCAGGTTTAATGTAATCAAACTCACCAAAAACTTAAGCTCTACCCAAATCTACAACCAACAGAAAAACAAGTAGGTTGGGTGGTTCACTAACATCTCACTCATGTCTTAACTAGGGATAAAGGATAAAGTCTTGTATGTGGTTATTATGCTGACTTATGATTTAAGTGACCACAAAATCTCCCTACAACACATCAACAGAACAAAAGAATTTGTCTTTTCCCATACTTTTACTGGTAAAAGCTATTTTGTAAGAATGTAATTTGTTATTAGCTAATCTCCTTAAACTTTTTAAAAAAGAATATGAACATTAACTCAGTAAGTTGACAGAAATCTAAGGAATATGGCATTCCTTGCTAGTGAATCAAATCTGAGAGATTCAAGTCTCTAAACAATCACTGTCCTTTTTTGTTTATTTATTTTGGCAGTATTGGAGGTTGAGTCTAGAGACTTATGTCTGCTAGGCAACAACCAATGTCTTTTATAAGTATGGGAAACAAAAAAGACTGACATGCTGCCTACTTTCTTTTTCTATGTCATCAGGACTGATCAGTAGAAGACCAAGTAAAAAACTAACCCATACCAAATGATATGACATCAGAAGATAATGATTCACCCATGAATAAATATTAATAACATGGGCTAGTTATTACTGAAATATCTTCAATTCTTTTCATTTGTGAGAAAAGCAATTTTACAAATGTTTTTAAGTTCTCTATTTCATTTGTATAAAAAATCATTAATACTGTTTCCTGATTTACAAAGAATATTTAAAATGATACAGAAAGTTTCAGGGAGTCAATATTCCTAAGCCAAAGATTCAAGCAAAAATACTGCCTCAACTTTTTATCCCAAATTATCAAAATGGAATGGGCCTCTCTGAAATTTATCTTCCAGTTGAAAGAGTCTCTAGTTAGCTATAGATCTAGACAACTGAAGAGTAGGTACATAGGTAACAATTAATGGGCCAAAGTGGCTTGTCCCCATTTTCTCAGAATTAGAGCTTATCAGTGGACTATTGGGACAGTAGAGTAGTGACTATAGAGGCTGACAGACAAAACAAAATATTCCAACAAGTTCTACCTATGTTAACTTTATTGACAATTTATTGATGCGTTTTTTCATTTTAAATGTTTTATTATAGAAAAGTTCAAACATATATAAAAATAGGGCACTATAATGAACCCCCACGTACCTATCACTTACCTTCAACAATTATCAATTTATGGCAATCTTACTTCATCTATAACTCCTACACTTACCAATTCCCTCACTATTTTCAAACTAGTCCAGATCATATCACCTGCAAATATTTCAATATACATCTCTGTGAGATAAGGAAAAAGTGAAAGAATCACACCACCATTATCACTCCTAAAAATAATTCTTTAGTATCAAATTCTCAAAATTCATATTTATAACTTTAGTTTTTTAAAGAATCATGTTTGAATCAGGTTACAAAACAATTTCAAAGTAAAACTGATAGACTGCTCTGAAATCTATTTTAATCTTCTGGTTTCCCATCCAGCTCTTTCTACACCACTGAATCAGTAGTTGAAAAATATCAACTAAGCAAAAAAGATGTATTTTATAGTCATTATTTTAATCACCAGGGTAAAAGAAAATTATCTCTTATTTACCCTTACACTAAAAATTCTTTTAAGATATTCACTGTTACCATCCCAACTAAATACAGGAAGAGAATGATGGAGTATTTTTATATTTATGTGAATCAATCAGCATTAACACGTCTCTAAAGACAGGCCAGGTCCCCACAATATCTGGACATACACTACCATTATAAAGAATGTAAGCCCAGCATTTTCTGCATATATTCCTTCCTGCATCAACGTCATGTTTGAATCTTGGTGGATTGTTAAACTTTATACTAAATTTTAGCCAAAAGGTTGAGAAGCAATATATGCTTTTCAAAAGGTACAGTTAGTGTAAACAAAAATATGGGTTGCTAAACACACATTAGGTCCACAATGCAATGGAAAGCAAAAGCCACCATATGTCAGATCACACTAGGTAAATTAAAGTACATTTATTTAGAAATATTTACCTTATTTTAGAAGCATTTCAAATGATTTCTACAATCTTAGCCTTTCCTCACAGAAATTTTGACAATTCAAATATCTTACAAAGTTCTGCTTCTGGAAGACCAAAGTGGCAATCAGAATTCTAGGGTTTAAAAAGGCCTTTACAAAAATTATCCAACCACTTCTCTAAGTTTGCTCTCATATAATATACTAGATATCATGGCCATAAACTGATGAAATATAGGAAAGAGATTCATCAGCTTCTTTCATAATATATTTGGTATTACAAAGGTCTTGATTTTTTAAAAATTTTCATTAACTTTACTTACATACTCTTAAAGCCCAGAGAAAGAGGATTAAATTCAATAAGAGTTGAAAATCAGTTACACAGTAAGAAATTAATAACATTAAATTTATATCATCTACAGATAGAATTAAGCAATTTCAATTCGTATTTCTTTCCTATGCAAACAAATGCGCAATTAGAATTATAGGATTAACTTCTAAATGGTGAGTAGTAGATTCTGAAGATCAGCAACAACAAAATAGTAATGTTTAAACTATATTCCTGAATCTTTCTTACACACACACACACACACACACACACACACACACACACAGAGTTGTCCCAAATCCCCAGATTGAGATATAATGAACACATCACTCATTTAAAGTGTACAATTCTGGGCCAGCACTATGGGGCATGCATGTAATCCCAGTAACTCAGGAGGCAAAAGCAGAAGAATCCCAAGTTGGAGGGCAGCCTGGGCAATTTAGCAAAACACTGTCTCAAAATAAATTAAAAATTTTACCCGGGCAAGGTGGCACATGCCTGTAATCCCAGCAGCTCGGAAGGCTGAGGCAGAAGAATGGAGAGTTCAAAGACAGCCTCAGCAACTTAGCAAGGCCCTAAGCAACTAATGAGACCCTGTCTCTAGATAAAATACAAAAAGGGCTGGGAATGTCTCTCAGTGGTTAAGCATCCCTGGGTTCAAATCCTTTGTACCCCAGCCAAAAATAAATAAACAAACAAATTTAAAAAAATTTAAAGGGCCGGGCAAGGTGGTGCACACCTGTAATCCCAGTGCCATGGGAGGCTGAGGCAGGAGGATCTCGAGTTCAAAGCTAGCCTCAGCAAAAGTGAGGTGCTAAGCAACTCAGTGAGACCTGTCTCTAAAGAAAAATACAAGGGCTGGGGATATAGCTCAGTGGGTAGAGTGCTTGCCTTGCAAGCACAAGGCCCTGGGTTCAATCCCCAGCACCGCAAAATAAAAAAAAAAAGAGAAAAATACAAAATAGGGTTGGGGATATGGCTCAGGGGTCAAAGTGTCCCTGAGTTCAATCTCTAGTACCAAAAAAAATAAAATAAAATAAAATAAATTAAAAAGAGTTGGGGATGTAGTTCAGTGGGAGAACACTTGCCTAGCATTTCTGAGGTCCTGGCTCAACCCTAGTACCACAAATAGATAGCAAGTCAGTAGATTTTAGTATAAACACATGTTGTGCAATCATCACTAGTTAATGATGTCAGAACATTTTTTAATGACAAAAAGAAACCGAAGCCGGGTGCCGGGCGCGGTGGTGCACGCCCGTAATCCCAGCACTTGGGAGGCTGAGGCAGGAAGATCGCGAGTTCAAAGCCAGCCTCAGCAACTTAGGGAGGCCCTAAGCAACTCAGTGAGACCCTGTCTCTAAATAAAATACAAAATAGGTCTGGGGATGAGGCTCAGTGGTCGAGTGCCCCTGGGTTCAATCCCTAGTACCAAAAAAAAACAAAAAACAAAAAAAAGAAACCCAGTATCTATTAGCATTTACTCCTCTTTCTCTTCTCTCCTAACCCTTGAGAACCCCTTATCTCTTTCTCTATGGATCTGCCTATTCTGAGCATTTAATAAACAAAATCATATGTTATCGTTTGTATCTGGTTCCCTTCACTTAGCATAATCATTCAAGGTTCCTCCTTGTAGGACATATCAGTATTTTATTCCTTTTTATGATCTAATAATATTCCATTCTATGGATATACTACATTTTGTTATTCATTTATCAGTTGATGGACAAATTGTTTTCAGTTTGGGCTATAATGCTATAACTAATGTTGCTACAAACATTTGTGCACAAGTTTCTTGTGTGAACATGTTTTAAATTCTCTTGGAGACAGAAGCTAGAAATGTCAAGTTATATGATAACTATATGTTTAAACTTTTTTTTTTTTTTTTTGGAGTAACTGGGGATTGAACTCAAGGGTACTTTACCACTGAATCACATCCCCATCCCTTTTTATTTTTTATTTTAAAGCAGGATCTCACCAAGTTGCCCATGGTAGTCTTGAACTTGGATTTTCCTGCCTTAGCCTCCCAAATAGCTGGGACTACAGGCATATGCCACCAAGCCTGTTTATGTTCAACTTTTTTTTTGAACCAGGGATTGAACTCGGCCACTGAGCCACATCCCCAGCCCTATTTTGCATTTTATTTAGAGACAGGGTCTCACTGAGTTGCTTAGGGCCTCACTCAGTTGCTGAGGCTGGCTTTGAACTCAAGATCCTCCTGCCTCAGCCTCTCAAATGCTGGGATTACAGGCGTGTGCCAATGCCCCTGGCTTATGTTCAACTTTTTGAGAAACTGCCAACTGCTCCTCCAAAGCAACCACACCATATTGTACATTCTCACCAGCAATATAGGACAGTTTCAATTTCATTCTTTATGACATGTTACTACTGTATTATTACAGATATCCTACTGGGTGTGAAGTTGTACCCCATTGTGTTTTTATTTGCATTTCCTCAATGACATGATATTTACCATCTTCTTTCTAAGGGCTTACTAGCTACTTGTGTATCTTTTTTGGAGAAATGTCAATTCAAGGTCCTTTGCCCATTTTAAAAAATTTTTAGTTATAGATGGACACAATATCTTTGCTATTTATTTAATGTGATGCTGAGAATCAAACCCAGTGCTTCACACATGCTAGTCAAGCCCTGTACCACACAGCCACCACCCCAGCTCCCTTTACCCATTTTTAAACTGCATTGTTTTTAGCAGTTCGTTATATATACATGCTAGAGACGTGTCTCTTATCAGATATGATTTGTAATTTTTTCTCTCATTTTGAGGATTTTTTATTTTCTTGACTGTACCCTTTGAAGCATTAAAAGATCTTCATTTCCATAAAGCCCATTTATTTACTTTTTTCTTTGGTTTCTTCTGCTTTTGGTGCCATATTTTGCCTAACCCATAGTTATAAAGATTTATGCCTTTATTTTTTTCAGAGAGTTTTATATTTTTGGGCTGGGGATATAGCTCAGTTGGTAGAGTGCTTGCCTCAGAAGCACAAGGCCCTGGGTTCAATCCCCAGCACCGCCAAAAAAAAAGAGTTTTATATTTTAGTTTTAGCCACTTGTTAACACCTTTTTGATCTACCAAGGTTAAGTGTCCTCCAAAACCCTAGCTTGCTATTGGCAAGTGATAAAAACTTTGATAGGGCCTAGTGGGAGGTCTTTAGGTCACTGGGGGCATGACCTTGAAGGGGATCATAGGACCTTGGTCTCTTCATCTTGGTTTCTAGTCATGAGATGAGTAGTTTTGTTCCTCCATAAGCTTCTGCCATGATGTCCTGCTGTTATAGGCCCAAAGCAACAGGGCTAACCAAACACGGACAGAACCCTCTAAAATTGTGAGACCAAATAAACCTCTTCTCTATACAGATACATTACATCAGATATAAAACAAAGTAGCACAGTTAAGAGTTAATTTGGTAGAGGGAAAAATGTGGAAAAAATATCCAGTTGTACCCATTATCTGTTGAGAAAACTATTCTTTCCCCATTAAACTTTCTCTGCACCTCTGCTGAAAATCAATTGATTATAAAAGTGAGGGCATATTTCTGGGTTCTCCATTACATTCCATTGTTCTGTCTATCCTTAAACTAGTAAGTTCCACATTGTCTCGATTACTATAATTTTGTAACAAGTTTTAAAATCACTAAGTTTTTTTTTTTTTAATTTTTTGGGGAGGGTTATTCCTGAAATTTTCATGTAAGCATTGTTTTTCATACTTCTTGTTCCCAAAGTAAATAAATATTAGAAAATTAATCTGCCCAATCAGCAAAGAACCATGACACACAACAGAATTGGGCACTGCCAAGTCTTGAAATGTATTTTCTAAGAGTCTAACTTAAATGCTAGAAAAGGATTACACACTTTTTTTTGCCAACATCATTCCTCATGGAACTCTTTTAAAAAAATTATGTTGTCGGCGAATGTTTTTAAAAATTTATTTATTTATATGCAGTGCCTCACACATGCTAGGCAAGCACTCTACCACTGAGCCACGACCCCTGTCCCCTTCATGGAACACTTAAGAGGAATTATGGAGTGTAAGACGAAACTGTGTTGTTCCCCGATGCCCACCAACCCCAATCCCTGGCCTTCTTCCCAGAGGCACTCACACTCACCAATTTGATTACCCTTCTTTTGCTTTTTTAGAAACTAGTTTTACTGTTTGCCATAATATATACTTTAATTGTATTTGTTTTTGTGCCTTTTAAAATGGCATAAAATATCCACAAAGTATAGTCCTCTTACTCAACATTATACATCTGATGTGGCTGTATATAGCTGTAATATATTCATTTTCACAGCTCTGAAACATTTCATTGTGTGCACTCATCATAATTTAATTATCCACTGTTCTACCACTGGTCACATGGGTTGTTCCTGGATTTTTTCCTTTTCCCCCCAAATATGCTCCTCTGAACATTTGTGTACATAATTCCTGGTGCACAAGTCCAAAGATTTACTATTTATAACTGCTAGGTTATAGTCAATGTATGCCTGCTTTTGCAAAATATCTTTAATACTTTATTTAGTACTTTATTTTTATTTAATGTTAACACTTTATTTCCATAACTTTCTGCATCCCTCTCCAACATATGTAAACAAATTCCTTAATTTTTGCCAATTTTATAGGTTTAAAAGGCTACCTTATTGTAGTATTAATTTGCATTTCCCTGATTACTAATGAGGTTGAAGCTTTTCTTCACATGGATTACTGGCCCTTCTTGTTTCCTTTTTCATGAAGTTCCTGTTCATGCCATTTGTCCATTTTTCTCAAATTTTCTTTTTACTGTAGTTTTTTTTTTTTTTTGGAACCAGGGATTGAACTCAGGGACACTCGGCCACTGAGCCACATCCCCAGCCCTATTTTGTATATTATTTAGAGACAGGGTCTCACTGAGTTGCTTAGAGCTTCGCTAAGTTGCTGAGGCTGGCTTTGAACTCGTGATCCTCCTGACTCAGCCTCCCAAGTCACTTGGATTACAGGCGTGCGCCACCATGCCCGGCTTTTACTGTAGTTTTTATATATCCTGAATACTAATTCTCTATAAAGTAATAGGTTGCAAATACCTTCTATCCAGTTTGTGGCTTGTCTTCAATTTTTAAAAAAGTTTAACACTTTAAGATCTGATGAAAAAAGTTACGGAACTATATGTATTATATACCCCCCCAGATTTATTAATCTTATCCTTTTTTTTAAAATATTTTTTTTAGTTGTCAATGGATCTTTTATTTTTATTTATTTATATGTGGTGCTGAGAATCGAACCCAGGACCTCACACATTCCAGGCAAGTGCTCTATCACTGAGCCACAACTCCAGCCCCTAATTTATCCTTTATGGTTAGTTTTTTTCATATTTGGTTTAAGAAATCTTTCCTCTGAGATCATAAAAGTCTTCTCAAATTTTCTTCTCAAAGTTTTGCTTTTCTTGCTAGATACAGTGGTACATGCCTATAATCCCAGTGACTCAGGAGGCTGAGCTATAAGAATCACAGGTTGGAGGCCAGGCTCAGCAACTTAGAGAGGCCCTAAGAACTTAATAAGATTCAGTCTCAGAAAAAAAGGTAAATAAATAAATAATAAAAAAGGGCTGGGGATGTGGCTGAGTGGTTGAGTGCCCCCGAGTCCAATCCCTGGTACTCCCCACTACCAAAATAAATTTTCAACATAATATGAGTTCAACATGGGATGGGTGAAAAGTTAAGCTTCTGAAAAAAGTGGTTTTTAAAATGTTTCTACTGCTGGGCACAGTGTTGCACGTCTGTAACCCCAACAACTTGGGAGGCTGAGGCAGAAGGATCATGAGATCAAAGCCAGTCTCAACAATCTAGCAAGGCCCTAAGCAACTCAGTGAGACTCTGTCTCTAGATAAAATGTAAAAAGGGGCTGGGGATATGGATCAGTAGTTAAGTACCCCTGGGTTCAATCCCTGGTACCAATAAACAAACTAACAAATAGTTCCTATTTTGTTAAGTGAAATAAGATATAAAGAAATATTGCATGGTCTCAGCTTTTATGTGGAATCTAAAACGCTGAATTTGGAAAAGTAGGAAGTTGAATGATGACTGCCAGGCGCTGCAGGGACAGGAACAATGGGAGGGTACTGGTCAAATGTACAAAGCTTTGGTATGATGAATAAGTTCTGGTGATCTATTGTATAGTATGGTAACTATAGTTAATAATAATGTAAACTTGAAAACTGCTAAGGAAGTAGATCTTAATGTTCACACACAAAGTACATGTGGTGACAGATAAGTTAATTATCTTGATTCAATCATTTCACAATGTATATCAAAATATTATATTGTATACTATAAATATATAAAATTTTTGTCAATTTTATCTTAATAAAGTTGGGGGGATTAAATAAAATCTTCTTTCAGAGTCAAGGAAATACTTTTATGTAAAGGGGGGCAAGGAAAATAAGAGAAACACAAAATGACAAAAACCAAATCAACATACAAAGGAATATAGTCTTTTTAATAAAATTATTGGAGGAGGTAGCTATTAGTAATCAGGAGCCTGACCAGTTTTAAAACTAATTTAAAGGGAGAGTGGGGAATAGGGAAAAAGAAAGAACTTTTTAACTTTCTAAAATATCTAGTACACTAGCCAGGCATAGTGGCATAAGCCTGTCATCCCAGCAACTCCTTGGAAGCTGAAGCAGGAGAATATGAAATTCAAGGCCAACCTTAGCAATTCAGTGATACCTACCCTCAGCAATTTAGCAAGATCCTGTCTCAAAATAAAACATAAAAATGGCTGGGAGCCAGGTGCAGTGGGTGGCACATGCCTGTAATCCCAGCAGCTCAGGAGACTGAGGCAAGAGGATTGTGAGTTCAAAGCCAGCCTCGGCAACTTAGCGAGGCCCTAAGCAACTAACAGTGAGACCCTGTTTCTAAATAAAATATAAAAAAAAAAAAAAAAAAAAAAAAAAAGGCTGGGAATATAGCTCAGTGGCAAAGAGACCCAGTTTAAAGTAAAACAATGCTGAACTGCTTGTTATTCTCCCTTGCTATGTTACTATCATAATGTGTGAATAATGTAATTAAACTGAAAGCTTAAAAGGGAACTAGGATTTGTGAGAAGAAATATTTTTTTGTTTATTGAGTCTTATCCCTATACTTGCTAGCACTTCAAGATCTGATGAAAAAAGTTACAGAACTGTATGTGTTATATGCCCCTCAAAAAGCTAGACAAATTGGATAACTTAATTTATACTTATGTATGTACAAAAATTTTCTGGGAGAAGTATATCTGGCTACCAGTCTATCCCCATTTTTTCTTTTTATCATGTACATGAGTTAACATTTCTAAATACTAGAGGTTTCAATATGGGGAAAGAGCTATTGGTGGGCACTTTAATTTAGAGAAACTTATGAGGGCAACTTGACAATATCTACCAAATTTAAATGTCTAATCCAACAATCATACCCCTAAGACTTTATACCTGCAGATATGCCTACACAGTGGGCAAATAACTATAACTTGATATTATGGTTTGGATATGAGGTATCTCCCAAAAGCTCTGTTAATGCAGAAATAATCAGAGATATAATGATCAGAGCTGTAACCTAATCAGTCCATTCTAATTTGAATGCACTAACTGGGTGTAACTATTGAGGTGGGTCACTGGGGCATGCCCTGGAAAGGTTCATCTGCCTTTTCAGCCCCCACGTTGCTCCCTCTGCTTCCTCCAGCTGCCAAAAGCTGAGTAGTTTTCTTCTGCCACATCCTTTCACCATGATGTGCTTCACCTCAGGCTCAATGGAGTTGGCCAATAGTGGACTGAACCTCTGAACCTGTGAGCTCAAAATACACTTTTCTTCCTTTAAGGTGGTCTTCTCTGATATTTTGGTCACAATGAAGGTAAAGTTGACTAACACAGCTGAGAATGTTCACCACAGCACTGCTGTAATTATAAAACTGGAACACTATTAAATGTCCAAAAAGTACAGGAGTATATTCATAAATGGTCATATCAGAAATAAGAGTACAATACACTCTTCTAAAAGAAATGTAAGCTTTTCTAGATATAATCTCTCTAGATGGCCAATCTAGAAACAATATCGATCATCATTAAAAAGCTGGGATGACCTCTGATCCAACAATATGACTTTCAGCAATGTATTCTCATAACTAATTAAGGATGTAAGATATGTTCAATGTAGTTCTTTAAAATAGCAATATACCCATTTACAAACTATTAATAATAATCAAATAATGGGAAAGTCACCAAAAATGTTATAATTAAAATGAAAAGATATTCACTACACAGTAAAGGGAAAAAAAAAGCAAGCAGAGTAATGTAGAACCTGTATAATCCTATTTTTGTAAAAAAACTAATCACTACATGTAGCATATAAAAGAACATGTATGTGCAGAGGAAGAATTACCAATAGTCATCTCTAGGTAGTGGGATTAAACAGTGTTTTTCCTTCATTTTTTTTCTCCCCTTAGTTCTTCTATAATGCACATATTCTTATGGTAAGAAAGTTTTTTACTTCCAAACGATACAAAATAATTAAAGTCTACTACAGAAATGCTTGATTCTATGAGTGTTAAGAATACTGAAATACAACTTGCCAATAACTCATCTTCAGAGAACATAAAACATTTATCAGTAAAAACAGAAACCAATACTATATAGCCTCTCTAATCAGTAAAAACACTAAAAATACTACTCATTTACCATTTCCTTCAGGTGGACAACAATCCTAGCCTATCTTCCATACCAAAAACCAAATGAAACTGTCAGAGAGAACATAGAACACTGCCCTGAGAAAATTCCTAACAAAGGAATGGGACTCTTCTAATTTAAAAATAGAAGCAAAATCAACCAACAGCCCCAGATCTCTGTAACAGGAATGTTGGGTTCATATTTTTTCTCCAAGAAATTATCAGCAGCAAGAATCTGCTGGTTTCTGACTTGAAACACCAGCATCAATTCAACACTAACTGAGAAGGAACAGCACCACCTACAGAATCACTTCCGTATCAGCAAATACATTACTAAAGTCATTCTCCAACTAGTAGAACCACATTAGTATCTAACTAAACAGGTATAGCTGTCCCTAAGACCTTTTTGTCCTCTCACCCCTCTAGCCCAGGAAGAATTTCCCCATAATCCCACTTACCATTGTTGTTGGCAATTAGTGTGACAAGAGTCTTCTTTGTACTGTCGCTGTTCTGTGCCCCGCTGCTACTAACGGTGGATGTAGAGAGGTGCCCAGCAACAGAAGCATGGGCAGCGATGGGCACTGGAGCCGAGACAGGCTGCTGGCTCACAGAAACTGTGGGGAAGGGGAGGCACAGTCACTTGGAGACAGGGACAGAGGACACTAAAGGATACTGCTCTAATCCTCCCTTTCCATCTTGTTTGTTGTGGGTCTCTACAATCAAGAAGTTTCCTGCTTCAATCATAAATCCAACTGTTCATCTCATTTTTCCTCTAAATTGTTCCTTAGTCTATCATGTAGACACAATCCCTTCTTTGTCTCACATTTTCTGGTTAATTAAATGAACTGACCCCACTGAACCTAGATGTTAATGTTTTGCTTACATAGCACTAGCAAACCTCTAAGACTCACAGGTCTTATTATCACTACTACTGGTATTCATAGCCATTCGTATTAAGCCAACTACAAGACCCTGTACCGTGTCCTGTTTCATCCTAAACCAAAGTCATCTTCAGGACGCAAGGCAAGGAAGATAAAAAATAGAGAGCAACCGATACACTTTTTTTTTGGAAGGTGGGGAGGACTGCCACCCACTTTCTGAATTCAGGGCAATCTAGAATTTGACCCTGCAATATCACCTGTATGAAAAAGACGCTAACAAACCTAAATTTGTAAACCATCCACGAAGGCAGACACAAAGCAATTTCTGTTCAGCTCACAAAGGAAACCAAGTTCAGTAAAATGAAACAAAACAAACAAAAAAACCCCAACCTATGGGAACATATTTTTGACTGGATACATAAATGAGCTCAGACACACACCAGCACTTTACATTCATATTCATTCATCATTTAGTAAAAGGGCTACTGATAAATATTGAATAAGCAACCTTTCAAGTTTTTTTTTAATTTTTATTTTAAAGTTTTCTTTTTTATTTTGATTCATTGCACACAAGTGGATTACAGCTGTTGTTTCTCTGGTTGTACATAAAATAGAGTCGCACCATTTGTGTAATCATACATGTACATAGGGTAATGATGTTTGTCTCATTCTGTTATTATTCTTACCCCCTCCCCCATCCCACCCCCTTCAAGTTTTTAATGAATTAAATATAATTTCTTTTCTAGCTTATCGATGAGGACACACAGGATACAGGCTAGAACATGGAAAAGAAGGAAGCACCAATGCCATAATGAGGCATCCCTTTTCCACCTTACAATTTCTTAGCCAAAATACCAATTTAATTAATTTAAACAATTTTAAGATCAAAAGAGCTTTTGTTACCTGTAGTAGTTTTATCCACTGAATTATAATCTTCAACTACAGAGTCCTCAATGACATCACTGATTTTCTGCCATGGCTCCAACTCCTCCTCCTCACATTCCATAAACAGGTCGGTGTCCGCCATGCTACAAGAAATAGTTCAAATAAGACAATGACCTAAGAATTGGAGAAATAGTTTATACACAAAATATGGAATCAGAGCTGAGTCATGCAAGTACATAGCTGGATCCAAGACTTTATTAAAAAATCAGTATTTTAGGGCTAGGGATGTAGATCAGTGGCAGAGTGCTTACCTAGTACATGTGAGGCCCTTGGGTTCAACCCCAACACCACAAAGTATTTTTTTAAAAATTAAAACGATCAGTATTTTGCTCATCATTATTTTGCATTAATACGTATCTTTAAAAAAATGATGTGTTAAGAGCAGGGCATGGTGGCACACACCTGTAACCTCAGCTGCTCTGTAGGCTCAGATAGGAGGATTCCAAGTTTAAGGCCGTGTCCCAAAACAAAATTTTAAACAAGGGCTGAGGGTGTTGCTCAGTAGTACAGCACTCGCCTACCAAGTGTGAGGCCCTATGTTTGGCTCCCAGTACTGCAATAAATAAATAAAATTTAAAACAAAAAAGACAGGGCCTGGGTATTGTAGCTCAGCTCTGTGAAGAGTACCTGCCTCGTATGCTTGAGGCCCTGGGTTCAACAACCATTGAGGGTTGTTAAAATACTATACAGTGATTACTCAGTCTTTTTGGTGTCCCTTTAAATTTTATACCTGATATGAGAGCCATACTTGTCATACTGTAGTCCTAGTACTGCTACTACCTTCTAATTCTAGTCTAGGAAATTCTAGAAGGAATTCCATCATCATCTGAATGTACCTTTAATCTGAAAACACTGCCTATGCTACATGCCTCTTTTAAAAATTAAGCCTACAATTCTGCACTAGAAACAAAAAGCTTCTGTTCATTTGCCCGTCAATATTAGTTGACTAAGGCTCACTTTGTCTTGGAATAGGAATGGTATTATTGCTCAATGTTCAAACAAAGCGTTTACTGCAGAGGCTCTTGTTGCCTTAGTATCTCAGTAATTTTTTCACCACATCCACTAGCCAAAAAGAAAACAAAACAACCGAACCATCTGGTTTATTAAGTTTTTTAAGGTTCATACAATACGATAGCAGTAGTCTGGGCAATGCCCAACAGATGGCATTGTTTCCCTTGAAAATTTAAAATATTCTGCAATGCCCTATTGAGTTAGTTACTACCAGGTGCACAGTTTGGGAAAGTTTTAATTGGTAAAGTGTTTAACTTGATTCTAACTGATCTATAATCTCCTATTTTAATTATGCTTGTCTTTCCAAACCAAAACCACAAAGGGGGAGGAGGAAAGAAAAGGATTTAAAACATCACCTTAATTCTTTTTCATACTTAATTTGCATATACATGCAAGACAATGCAAGCCAGAAACTGAATTTAAAAGAAACCATACCACAGGCATTCTCTGAGCCAAAGAGCACAAAATATATGCACCTATATTTTCTGGAGACATTTTACATTCTAAACAACTTTTTTCCTAATACCTTAATTTCATGCCACTGTTCTTTGATATGTAACTTTCTTGGAGTTTAGGGTCAACAGATCAATTAATGCACAAATATCAAACATTCAGAATGATGAATATAAACGGTAGTTGATAACCTCTGCAAATGGCTTTCAAGGATGGTCTTTCAGTCCTGACCAGTGACAAGAAAACTCTCCATAGGCTCAGCAATCTGTAGACAACTTTCCTTTGGAATAAACAGAGCCAACTGACTCCAAATTGTGGTACTCAATACTATATCTATGAATACTTTAACAGCATTTGCAAAAGAATGATCTTAAATATTTATAGTATCTTAAGAGACTGAATACTTACGCTGTAATCCCAGCAATTTTGGAGACTAGTGCCTCTGGGTTCACTAATCCCCCCACACCAAAAAACAACAACAGGGTTGGGGATATAGCTCAGTTGGTAGAGTGCTTGCCTTGCAAGCACAAGGCCCTGGGTTCAATCCCCAGCACCGCAAAAAAAAAAAAAAAACCAACAACAACAGAAGAACTGCCAGGTGTGGTGATGCACACTGAAAATCCCAGATATGTACATAGGAGGCTGAGGTAGGAGATTCCAAGTTTGAGGCCAGCTGGGGGCAATTTAGGGAAGTCCTGTCTCAAAATAAAATGAAAAGGACTGGGATGTTAGTTCAGTGGAGTATCTGTGTAGCCCTTGTGAGGCCCTGGATTCAATCCCTGATCCTAAGGGAGGGGGAGTACAAAACTGTCATTCCACTTCTGCTTAACCTCCTTCTATACTAAATCTTTAAACAAATTTTCATAAGGAAAAAAAACAAAAAAAACAAAAAAAACAAAACTGGGCCAGGCATGATGGCGCACACCTGTAATCCCAGCAGCTAAGGAGGCTGAGACAGGAGGATCAAAGCCAGACTCAGCAACAGTGAGGCACTAAGCAACTCAGTGACCCTGTGTCTAAATAAAATAGAGCTGGAGATATCGCTCAGTGGTTGAGTGCCCCCGAGTTCAATCCCTGGCACCAACAAACAAATGAATCCACCACCACCACTCTAGTATTCTGCTTGCTATAGAGAAGAGAATACTTGAATACTTGTCACACTAGAAGAACAGGATGAGGAAGGGGAAGTGGGGTAGAGGGAGGGTGGGGAGGAGGAATTCAATTTTACTTAATTATTTTAAAAAATATTTTGTTTGGTTGTAAATGGAGACAATACCTTTATTTTATTTATTTATTTTTATGTGGCTGAGGATCAAACCCAGTGCCTTGCATGTGCTAGGTAAGTGCTCTACCAGTGAGCTACAACCCCAGCCCCTCAATCTTTACTCAGTTTAACGACATTCTTATTTCTTCTTCTAAACTGACAGATAACCCGGCATGATAAAAATGCCTATAATCCCAGCTACTGAGCTACTGGGGAGGCTGAGGCAGGAGGAAAACAAGTTAGAGGCTGGCATCCACAATTTAGCAACACCACGAACATCTGAAAACAAAAAATAAAAGGGATGGGGAGGAGCTGGGGTTGTAGCTCAGTGGTAGAGTGCTTGCCTAGCATGTGTGAGGCACTGGGTTCACAGCACCACATAAAAATAAAATAAAGGTATTGTGCCCATTTACAAATAAAAATTTTTAAAAAGGGGGGCTGGGGAATGTAGCTTGGTAGTAGAGCACCACTGGCTTCAATCCCCAGTATGTAGACACACACACACCCACACACGTAAGTGCCAGATGAAAATGTGGATTTCAGACTAAAGATCAGCATACACTGAACACAGTGCTATATCAAGAGGAAAACTTGGGCAGGGCATAGTGGTGCATGTCTATACTCCCAGGAGTCTAAGGCAGGAAGATCACAAGTTCCAGGGTAATCTGGGCAACTTAGAGACACCCTGCCTCAAAAAAAAAAATTTAAATCACTGAGGGGTTACAGTTCAATGGTAGAATACTCATGGGTTCAATTCCCATTGCTGGGGGGCAGGGGAGGAAAACTTGGATAAAGGCAGTAAATTTGAGACTCATATTGTAACTGGTGAAGGACAAATTCTTATCATATTACAAGGATGATCTCCAAATCAAGACCAATGGCCCTTTCTGCCTTCTTCTTTTTTAATGCAGGAACCCAAGGCTTACTAGGCAAGCATTCTACCACACTAGTAGAGGTCCCCAGGCCCTCAGCTACCTTTTTTTTTTTTTTGGTACTGGGGATTGAACCCAGGGGCACTCGACACATCCCCTATTTTGTATTTTATTTAGAGACAGGGTCTCACTGTGTTGCCTAGGGCCTCGCTAAGTTGCTGAGGCTGGCTTTGAACTCGCGATCCTCCTGCCTCAGCCTCCCAAGTGCTGGGATTACAGGCGTGCACCACCACGCCCGGCTTACTTTTAATGGTATCTAAAGTTTTATTAAGTACAAAAGTAGTCAGATACCCAGATTCCAAAATTATCAACTCAAAATTAACCTTGATTTCATCTACATCTCCCTCCAATTATTTTAAAGCAAATTTCAAACACATTCATAAATATTTTCGTTTGTAGCTATAAAAGACAAAAGATTCGAAATGCACAGATTAAAAACAAACAAACAAACAAACAAACAAAAACCTCAAGCCATGTGCAATGGCCCCTGCCTATGATCCCAACTACTCAGGAGAATGAGGGGAGGAAGGTAGCCTTAGCAAGTGAGATGCTGGGCAATTTAGTGATACCCTGTCTCAAAACAATAAATTAATATAAAGGGCTAGGGATGTAGCTCAGTGGTACAGAGCCCATGAGGGTTCAATCCTCAGTACCTCAAATAAATAAAATAAAATTTAAAAAACCAGTCCCATTAGCCGGGTGTGATGGCACACGCCTGTAATCCCAGTGGCTGGGAAAGCTGAGGCAGGAGGATCGCAAGTTCAAAGCCAATCTCAGCAAAGGCAAGGCCCTAAGCGACTCAGTGAGACCCTGTCTCTAAATAAAATACATAGCCAATCCCAAAAATCCAAAGGCCGAATGGTCTCTCTGATAAGTGAATGATGATGCATAATGTGGGGTGGAATGATGGCAAGAATGGAGAAAGGATAGAGAGCATAGAGGGAAGGGAGGGGTGAGATTGAGGTTTGGGGGGTAAGAATAACAACAGTGTGACAGACATCATTGCCCTGTGTACATGTATGAATGCACAGATGGGGTGACTCTACTTTGTATACAACCAGAAAAACAATTGCTGTACTCCATTTGTGTTCAATGAATCAAAAAATTAAATTACAAAATAAATAAATAAATAAAATACAAAATGGGGCTGGGGATGTGGTTCAGTGGTCAAGTGCCCCTGGGTTCAATCCCTAGCACAAAACAAACAAACAAACAAAAAATCAGTCCCATTAAATGCCTAAATAACGATAGCCCCTTAATGTCAAATATCTAGTCCACATTCAAATGTTCTCAAATAGCATACTTTTAAGTTTGATTGAATGAGGATACCAAAAACATCCCCACATTTGCTTATGTTTCTTTTTTTAAAATATTTCTTACATGTTGATAGATCTTTATTTTATTGATTTATTTATATGTGGTGCTGAGAATCAAACCCAGTGCCTCACACATGACAGGCAAGCACTCTACCGCTGAGTCACAACCGCAGCCCTTATCTGTTGTTTCTTAAATCTCTTAAACTATAGGTCATCTTCCCTCATCTTTATTTTTTCCTTGCAATTTATTGTTACAGAACCAGGTCACCTCCTGTAGTTTCCTACAGTCTAGATACTGTTGATCACATACAGGTGGCATTTAACAAGTGCCTCTATTCTCTGTATGCCCTAAAAATTGATAGCTTGATCTAGAGCCTTGATTAGATACAGGTTTAACGTTTTTTTGTTTTGTTTTGTTTTGTTTTCTCCAAGACTACTCATTGGAGTGGTATTTTATTCCTTTAGGAGACATATTCAATGTCTAGATTCAATCTTTAAAAAGATACTTTTTATTAGAACATTATAATTATACATAGTAGTTGGCTTCATCTGGACAAAATCATACATGTATGGAATTTGTAGATCCAATCAGTTTTATTTTTTTATTTTTTATTTTTATTTTTTTTTGGAACCAGGGATTGAACTCAGGGACACTTGGCCACTGAGCCACATCCCCAGCCCTATTTTGTATTTTATTTAGAGACAGGGTCTCACTGAGTTGCTTAGGGCCTCGCAAAGTTGCTGAGGCTGGCTTTGAACTCGCGATCCTCCTGACTCAGCCTCCCAATCCAATCAGTTTTAAATCTATCATTCCTTCTATATTTATAACCGGAGCACTTCCATTCCCATACCGACTATTTGGTTCTCAAGTGGAATAGTTAATACAGAAAAAGTTTTGATTCTTTCTATCCTGCTTGATTCTTTCCCTTTACCAGTTTTCGAAACGAGTTGGTTAGCAGCATTTCTCCAAAGTGTAAAGCTCATTCTCAAAGTGCCATTATGATATTATAATTTAAACATATTTAAACTTTTGATCCATGCAGTTACCTTTTCTAAGGTAAAATTTACTGATACTCAAAATTTTGGCCATTGGGAACATCCTCCCTTGGCTGAGTCCTTTCAACACAACATCAGTAACTGATAAAATCCTTGCTAGTGAATAGATATTATGTGCTCATCTCATACATTCCTGCCCAAACCTAGAACCAGCCATTTATCCAAGGACTGATATTGGTGGGGAATGATATTCTAATAAACTATCTCCACAACACCACCCAACTGAAAAGTTAGCTATCATCAATTTTGCTCTTACATCATTTAGTAGAAAAATTCCATATCCGCAAATAACATCTTAGAAACTTTAAAAAAATTATTTCTCCTAAAAACATTTCCCTCCAGTACTAGGGACTGAACCTGGCGGTGGGGGGGAGCTCTATCACCCAGCTATACCCCAGCCCTTCTTTATTATTTTCAGACAGTCTCACTAAGTTGCATTGCTGAGGCTGGCCCTGAACTTGTGAACCTCCTGCCTCAGTCTCCCAAGTCACTTGGATTACAAGCATGTGCCACTGCACTGGTTTCAGTCTTATAAGTAACTTACATTTATTAAATAATCATCATTGCTTCAACTCTTATACTATTCCAACTGTGCATATTTCCTTTCCTTCTCCTTAATACCTAGATCATTTTTCCTTTTGGCATGATTTATATACAATCATGAGATTTTGCCTGGTGAGATATGTATACCTGTAATCCTAGCGATTTCAGAGGCAAGAGGACAGAAAGTTTGAGGCTAGTCTTGGCAATTCAGTGAAACTGTCTTTCTGTCTCAAAATAAAAAAGCCAGGCAAGGTGGCGTATGCCTGTAATCCCAGCAACTCAGGAGGCTCAAAAGTTCAACACCTTCAGCAACTTAGTGAAACCCTCAGCAACTTAGTAAGTCCTGTCTCAAATATAAAAATAAAAAGGACTAGGGATAGATTACCCTATCCCTAGTCCCTATCCCAGAGGAATGTAGCTCTGAGGTAGAGTGCTCACCTAGCATGCACAAAGCCTGGGTTCAATCCCCATTACCTATGAAAAAATATTAAGGACAATATAATGAAACAATCAAAAGCTAACTAGGCTGGGCAAGGTGGTGCATGCCTGTAATGCCAGTTACTTTGGAGGTTGAGGCAGAAGGATCACAAATTTGAGGCTGGCCTGAGCAAATTAGTGAGACTGTCTCAAAATTTTTAAAAAGAGCTGAGACTATAGCTCACTAGTACTTTCCTAGTTGCTCAAAGCCCTAGGTTCGGGTTCCAGTAAGGGGTGGGGGGAGGCTAATCAAGGGGTTATTTAATCAAGTCTTTCAACAAGTAATTTTGAAGACCATCTTTCCTTAACCACCATGATATAGAGATACTACAAAGATATCAAACAAAATTCTCAACTATTCCTAACAAAAATTTACCTATACTACACAATAAGAACTTTTTCTAAGCATATATATGATATGTTTGGGGGTGTTCAAGATTTAAAGCCAAGGGGCTGGTGTTGTGGCTCAGTGGTACAGCGCTTGCCTGGCATGTATGAGGCACTGGGTTCGATCCTCAGCACCACATATAAACAATTAAAAAATAAGGCTTATCAACATCTAAGAAAATCCTTAAAAAAAAAAAGATTTAACGCCAAAAGCCTATAACTTGACTTCCAAATAAAGAGTTCATTTCTAGCTGGGCGTGGTGGCGCACGCCTGTAATCCAAGCGACTTGGGAGGCTGAGTCAGGAGGATCGCGAGTTCAAAGCCAGCCTCAGCAACTTAGCGAGGCCCTAAGCAACTCAGTGAGACCCTGTCTCTAAATAAAATACAAAATAGGGCTGGGGATGTGGCTCAGTGGCCGAGTGTCCCTGAGTTCAATCCCTGGTTCCAAAAAAAAAAAAAAAAAAAGGAATCTTCATAGGTACCAGTGGATTTTAGCTAACCCAGAAGTATTGTAACAGGGTCAATTTTGACCTTCAGAAGATGTATGGCAGTGTCTGGAGAGATTTTTGGCAGTCATAACTGGGGTGGAGGTGAGGAAGATGCTGCCAACATTTTTTTTATCTAGTTCCTAGTGACCAGGTTTACCTGCAAGGTAGTACCAAGATTAAGAAACCCTAATCAAATGGAATACATGTTCTGAATAATAGGGAAACTTTAAAAAAAAAAATTCCCATTTTTTTTTGGGGGGGGGGGGAAGGGGTACCAGATATCAAAACCCAGGGGCACTCAACCACTGAGTCACAGAGCCACATCCCCAGACTTTTTATTTTGAGACAGGGTCTAAGTTGTTTAGACTTAAGCTAAATTTCTGAGTCTGGCTTTGAACTTGAAATCCTTCTGCTTCACCTCCCAAGTCTCTAGGATTACAGGTGTGCACCATCACACTTGGAATAATTTCTTTTAAAAATATTTTTTTCTGGCTGGGCGCGGTGGCGCACGCCTGTAATCCCAGCACTTGGGAGGCGAAGGCAGGAGGATCACGAGTTCAAAGCCAGCCTCAGCAACTGAGCGAGACTCTAAGCAACTCAGTGAGACCCTGTCTCTAAATAAAATACAAAATAGGGTTGGGGATGCGGCTCAGTGGTGGAGGGCCCCTGGGTTCAACCCTCCATACAAAAAAAAAAAAAAAAATTTCTGCACCAAAGCAAAACATAGTTCCTATGAACAGTTCAAATGTTTGTATCTTGTACAGGAAAAACACTTTTATAAAACCCATACACACCTAGTTTGTTTCACCCTATAATCACCTACCTGTGAAACTTGATTTCATCATCATATTCACCTGACAACTTCTATGTCATTCTTGCCTGATTACATAGTTTCTCCTAATAAAACAGGAGCATCATTAGCCCCTTAACATTATGGTTCTCTCTGCTTGTTACTATCATTGACTAGTGAATAATTTTGTGAAAATAATTTCCAAGTCCTTTTATCTAATACACCCTTATAAAATCTTTCTGGTTGTGGGCCCTTTTCACTTCCTCCACAGGCTGCTTTCCCTTCTTCCCAGTACTGGGGATCCAACCAGGGGTGCTCTAGCACTGAGCATCCCCAGCCCTTTTTGAGACTGGGTCTTACTATATTGCCAAGGCTGGCCTCAAACTTGCTTTCTTCCTGCCTTCCCAAGTAGCTAGAATTACAGGTGTGCATGACCCTCCCCCCTTCCCCCAATCTACCGGTTGCTTTTACTTCATATAAGAAGTCTTACTGCTTTCTCATCCTCTAAATCATTTCCTCTTAGGACAGTGAACCAAGTAACACTGCAAACCTTTGAGTAATTTCTCAAAATCTCATGGTTGTGTGTGAACTCAAACTCACAGTACATCTCTACAGCTCAAAAGCCCAAGTTTATAATAGGTTTAAGTAGAAAAATGTTAGCCAACAATTCAAATTACTGGTAAATAATCCAAACATTAGTCATTAGTCATTTGTTCTGTGGTTTGTTCTTTTTGTAAAAACCAAACAAACAAAAAAAGCCAAAATCTACTTATGGAGTATTTATTCCCAACAATAATGTTTAGCGTGAATCAAGCACATAAATTTAACTTGAAGTGCACAGAAAACATAGCAATGAGGAATAAATAAACATCACTACAGGGAATTAAATGAAATAATCCAAAGGCAGGACAACTTTCTATGAGGAAATAAGCAAACAGAAGATATGACATTCTATTAAACAACTAAGTTTGTCTTTTGAAAAATGTCAACTCTGCCAGTCATGCAGGAATCCTAGCAATGGGGAGGAGGAGGCAGGAGGATCACAAGTTCAAGGCCAGCCCGGGCAACTTAGCAAGAGACCCTGTCTCAAAATAAAAAAATAAAGGTCAGTGGTAAACATCTATGGATTCGATCCTCAGAACCAAAAAATAAATTTTAAAAATATATATCAATCTTTCTCTTGCTATTCACAAGCACACACGAACTGGGATGACCATGCTAGATTTAAAGATACTAAAGAGGGGCTGGGGTTTTGGCTCAGTGGTAGCAAGCTTGCCTAGCACACGTGAGGACCTGGGTTTGATCCTCAGCACCACATAAAAAAATAAAAATAGCCAGGCGTGGTGGCGCACACCTGTAATCCAAGCGACTCGGGAGGCTGAGTCAGGAGGATCGCGAGTTCAAAGCCAGCCTCAGCAACTTAGCGAGGCCCTTAAGCAACTCAGTGAGACCCTGTCTCTAAATAAAATACAAAATTGGGCTGGGGATGTGGCTCAGTGGCTGAGTGTCCCTGAGTTCAATCCCTGGTTCCAAAAAAAATAAAAAATAAAAAATAAAAAAATAAAAATAAAGGTATTGTGTCCACCTACAACTAAAAACATATATATATATTTAAGGGAAAAAAAACTCTTTTGTTAAATAAATAAATAAGACAGCAAAGAGACATAACCAAATGCAACATGTCAACCTTTATTAATCCTGGTTCATACATAGCTATTAAAGACATTTTGAGGACAACTGGTTGGAACATTTAAATATAGACTAAATACCAGATGATATTCAGGATTTATTTTTAATTTTCTTAGAAAGATATCAGTATAATTGTTATGTAGAACAAAGTATTTGCCTAGCAAACACACAAAATGTTTAACGGACATGTCACAAGTGTGACTTTCAAGTGTTTCAGCAAATAGGTATTTGGGCTTTCTTATAGTACCAACATGCCCACTTTTTAAATTTCTGGCACATACCAAAATATCAACAATCATTATGTCTAGATGATAGGTTCATCATAAGTATTCCTTGTAGAATTTTCAGCATTTTTACATGCATGAATTTTTCTTAATACAAAATTGGAGGAGGGGACTACCTAATCACACCCTAACTGCTATCTTATGTACTATATTGTGCTATTATCTTTTACTAAAGAATTAGTAAATTGGTCAAACTTTCTGTTAACTTTTTTTATTTCCAGGAGCAAATCTTCATTTTTTTAAAAGGCAAAAAATAAATAAGAAATGATACTAAGGTAAATTATATAGGCTACAAAGGAGGTATGGTGAGATGAACATTGCCTTCTTCCATTAATTGGTTGACATTGTGGTAATCTAGTTGGTTTTTGTATTTTAAAATAGTAACTCTACTGGTAGCATTATTTTTGTGTACACAATATACTTTATTTAAAACTGCAGCTCACACAGAACTATAAGCCATGCTCACAGTCTCTTGTCTTTGGCACTCATCCTTCCATCCATAATCTGGGAGTACCAGATTAATACCTTTCTGTGAGTATTAATTTAACTGCTGGTAAATACGGCAGTATACTTCATACTCAGGTCCTGTATAATCAGCTCATCAGAAGTCTACCTAACCGAAAAGGCAGGATACAAACAGACCCTTTAAAAGCAACAAATACAATCTTGCAGGTAACACCTGTCTACTTTTGAGGTATTTAACAGGCAACAAATAATTCACTTATCTTCATCTCAAATAAAATTAGGAAATAATGCAGATTCTATCACAACCCTCCAGTCATACTTGGTTCATGAGCTTTTAAGTCCTTTAATTTGGTGTTCTTTCAAAGCCTTAACAAGTTCCAGGAATGAAGAATTCAATATCTAACATTTTCAATTCACTGCTGGTACATACCTGCCACAAATTAAGATAAAAAGAACATTTGGGGACTGGGGATATAGCTCAGTTGGTAGAGTGCTTGCCTTACATGCACAAGGCCCTGGGTTCAATCCCAGAATCACCCAAAAAAAAAAAAAAAAAAACATTTGGAATAGGAAAAATATTTTTAAAAAACAAACAAAAATCCCTTTTTTGAGACTGTAGTCTCCCTACGTTGCCCAATCTGGTCTTGAACTCCTAGGCTCAAGTGAGCCTCCTGTCTCACTTCCCAAGTACCATGTACTACAGGCAAAAATCTTAAGAATACCACCCTGTCTTACTCCAGGGTTGAAAACTAAGCAATACTAATCCTCAAAATAAATGCAATTTATTGTTCAAGTTGCCTAAATTTGGGGATTTAAAAAGGATTAATTCCAGAAAACCTGTAAAGCTGAATACTCAATCTGGCTATAAAACTAATTACAGTTAAATATGTAATAAAAAGTTTTTGCATGGTCCATTTTGTTCCTTCTAGCATCTAACTGCTGTAGTATGTTAAATATAATAGTCATAATAGGGTTTAATATAATCTTAAGAACTTGGTCTAGTATTTCTAAACCTAAAATACTTTCTACTTGTCGAGCAGTAAGTTCCATTATCAAGAAGTACCTGAACATTAATTAGGTTAGGTACTCTTTACTAAAAAACAAACAACTGAAGTAAGCAGTAAGTCCTCTATTTTAAGAAGGTTCAATATCCAGGACTCCCTTTCACGTCCCATGGAAAAATTTTCTTCACTGATGGTTGTCTAAAATTCCATTTCTGGGCTGGGGGTATAGATCAGTAGTAAAATACTTGCTTAGCATGCTAGAGACCCTGGGTTCAATTCCAAGTACCACTAAATAAACAGATGGATAAGTAAATATATATTTCTACTTTCTCAGTTTCACTTAAATCTGCTAAATCCTAACAATAGGTTAGTCAGTATATGTCTGTCTCTCTTCCTCTTAGTTACAATGTAAAAATATATTCTTGTAGATATGGCTTAATGTTACAAAGCAGAATACCAAAGAATCTATCAAAGTTCTCCCATACTGACAACTATGGCAAAGCTAGCAAATTCCAGGTTTTGTAATTTAAACCACCTTCAACAGAAATTAATTAAAAAAGAATATGGAGAATAGACAGAAAAATCATCTGGAAATGTTTGTTTGTTTGTTTGTTTGTTTATTTATTTATTTGCGGTGCTAGGGATTGAACCCAGGGCCTTGTGCTTGGGAGGCAAGCACTCTACCAACTGAGCTATATCCCCAGGCCTGGAAACATTTTTTTTTTTTTTAACCTTTTTAGTTGTAGAGGACACAATGCATTTATTTTATTTGTTTATGTGGTGCTGAGGATCGAACCCAGTACCCCATGCATGGGAGGCAAATGCTCCACCACTGAGACACAATCCCAGTCTCAAAGTAATTTTTTTTTCTTTTTGCGGTGCTAGGGTTTGAACTCAGGACCTTGTGCTTGCAAAGCAAGCACTCTGCCAACTGAGCTATATCCCCAGCCCCGAAACGTTTTATTTTACTGTGATATGCTTGGCATTGTTATGCACTTTGTATTAACTCAATGAATTTTCACACCAATTTTATATCCCAAGTACCACTTTTTACGTATAATGTCAAAACAGAGGTTTCGGCCGGGCGTGGTAGCGTACGCCTGTAATCCAAGCGACTTGGGAGGCTGAGTCAGGAGGAACGTGAGTTCAAAGCAATTTAGCAAGGCCCTAAGCAACTCAGTGAGACCCTGTCTCTAAATAAAATACAAAATAGGGCTGGGGATGTGGCTCAGTGGCCGAGTGTCCCTGAGTTCAATCCCTGGTTCAAAAAAAAAAAAAAAAAAAACAAAAAAAAACAGAGGTTTCGTGAGACCCCACGCAGCTGGGCGTGGTGGCACACACTTGTAATCCCAGGGATTCAGGAGGCTGAGACAGGAGGATTGCAAGTTTAGTGCCCAGCTCCCCAACTTAGTTGAGGCCATTAGCAATTTAGTGATATCCTGGCTCAAAATAAAAAAGGGGTGAGGATGTAGTTCTCAGTGGCAAAAGTGCTGAGTATACCAACCCCACCCCACCCAGGCAAAAAAAAAAAAAAAATCATAAGCAATTCCCCAAGGCTCCAAGTTGGTAAATACCCAGCCAGGATTCAGACCAAGGTATTTTGTTGTTGTTGTTGCTGGGGATGGTTTGTTTTGGTACTAGGGATTGAACCCAGGGACACACTACCACTGAGCAATATCCCCCGGCCTTTTTATTTTGAGACAGAGTCTGGCTACATTGTATGATTCTCCTGCCTCAGCCCATGGAGAAGCTGGGATTGTAGGTGTTCACCACCACACCCTGCTCAAACCAAGGTTTTATACTCTGTAACTCCTCCCCCAAGTCATTGCTTTTTCCATTAACTTCAACTAACATATGTAAATCCTCCAGAAGGTTCTAAACAGAGGCAGTTTTGATGTTCTGGGGGGCAGAAGTGAACCGCAAGCCCTATGAGTCCCCAATTTGGGGGTATTTTATAGTCTCAAAATTTTGGTCTCTTAAAATTATTGATGTCCCCAAAGATTTTTTATTTATGTGGGTTACAGCTTTCCACATTTGCCACATTAGAAATTAAAATGAATTTAAAAATACTTATCAGTACATTAAAAAACAAACCCATTACGTGTTGGTATAATATGCACAATAAAAAGTCACTATTTTCTCCCCAAATAGAAAAGCAGCAGTGCTTTACATGCTTGTAAATCCTTGTATGTCTACCTTAATGGGAGACATAACTTACTAGTTTTCTCACAGTTGCTTCTGCGATTGCTCTATTGCTATATGTTGTTTTGGTTAAGTATGTAATGAAAATCTGACATGGTACAGTGGACCCTTTTGTTTCTGCACCAGGGAATGAATTAAAGGGTGCTTAATCACTAAGTCATATCTCCAGCCCTTCTTATTTTTTATTTTGAGACAGGGTCTCACTAGGTTGCTCACAGCCTTGCTAAGTTGCTGAGCAGGCTCTGAACTGGCGATCCTCCTTCCAAGCCACTGGGATCACAGGTGTGGCATGCCCAGCTAGGAGAAGTATTTCAATAAACTTTTCAGTTAACAATGAATAGTGATAAATACTAAAGCTCAGTAAATGATAGTTTTTTGTTTTTTTGTTTTTTTTTTTTTGAACCAGGGATTGAACTCAGGGACACTCAGCCACTGAGCCACATCCCCAGCCCTATTTTGTATTTTATTTAGAGACAGGGTCTCACTGAATTGCTTAGGGCCTCGCTCAGTTGCTGAGGCTGGCTTTGAACTCGTGATCCTCCTGCCTCAGCCTCCCAAGTGCTGGGATTACAGGCGTGCGCCACTGCGCCTGACAATGATAGTTTTCTTAAAGAATAGTTTTGCATCTTGGAATCTGAAACCATATCAATTTTTCATACTTTGTTACATTAAAAGCCACTAGTGTAACTTGTATTTTAATAACATCATGCGCTGGTCATTTGGAAAATAAAGATTTACTCGGTTATGCCCATCTTTAAGAAACATTTTATTATACAATTAAAAAAATCAGTTGTTAACTACTATTATAAGAAAAGTCTGTTAAGTACTGGGAAGCTGTAAACTCAAGCTGTCCCAGTAATTCCAGCAGCTTGGAAGGCTGAGGCAGGAGGATTGTGAATTCAAAGCCAGCCTCATCAAAAGCAAGGCACAGTGAGACCCTGTTTCTAAATAAAATACAAAAAATAGGGCTGAGGATGTGGCTCTGTGGTCAAGCGCCCCTGAATTCAATCCCCCATACCTAAAACAAAAACCAAATCCATCAAGCTGTCAAGTTTTTAAAAACACTAATTTTCACTTAAATTTTATCACTGGTAACAAACACTTAAAATTGTTTTCCTAGAAGCAACAAACTCACTTCATTTTCAAAAAAACATTGCCAAATACCCACCCAAGTATGAAAACTAGTTTGTCGGTCATCATTTCAAGTCAAAATGCCATTTCATGAAACAAGCAGCTTACAAATCAATCTCACAAATGCTTTTCCTCATGACAACAATCATACCTCCATATACAGCATAAATGATATATGCTTGCTTGTCATTTCATCTTAGAAATTTTATAGATGTATTAACAATCTAAGATTTAATATTATTAATATTTTTGTTGCTTGGTGAAGGACATTCTCCTTGCCACAGTAGAGTCTGATGCTACCGACTGGCTGTGTGCTAAGGCACCACTAGTAGTTTTTACCTAGCATTATTTTTGAGCCATCAGTGAAGTGTCTGTGAAAACTGTGTCTTCGTATTATTCTGAAAATGTTATGGCCTCAAGCCTCCTCTGAAAAGGTTCAAGGGGGCCTGCAGGTTACACTTTCGTGAAGTGCTTTCCACTAGTTTAAGAAGGGAGAGGAAACAAAGTCCTGTTCATTTTGAGTCCATGCTATTGGCTTCTTCAGGGAAGGAAATCAAATGAAGAGACTGACATTTGTTTTCACGTTGTATTCTGATCACCTTCATGAGAGACCAATAATTCTCAAAGTAGTGGTTCCTCTAATCAAGTGGCTAAAGAACTGCCCATTAAAAACGCAAAGATAACACTCCCTCCACACCCCACGCAAATGTCGGGAATGAAGGTACTCTTTATGCACCCTTCAGTTAAGAATGATTATGCTAAATAAGAGGTTCCAATTTTGGGTCCAAGTTCCCAGTCCTTGAGCAACAGTCTAGAAATTCATTGTTGTTCACCAAGCAGTACCCCCCTTCCCTTTCCCCTTCATCCAGTTGAGGGAATTCCTTTAGAAGTAAGATCCCATTCTTGTGAAGTTTTCAACTGCAATAGGAGGTGTTCAAAGTGTGTAGACTGATTACCAACCGTCTACACTGTTCTGATATAACGCAATTGTATCTCGATTTCCATCTCGACAACGACTGGGCCAAATGACTTACAAGACTCTCAGCTCTTTTTCTGAGCTAAGAAGGTCTAAACAAGTGAGTCAAGAAACGTGTAGTGTTATGAACAGTGGGAGGGAATCCCACATGTCCGGCAAAAGAAGATCAAGACAACATGAAGAAAGGAAGAAAAGCAGGTGGTTCAATGACATTATTTCTTTTCAGTAGGTGCTAAGAATCTAGAGAAAATAGTCCTTGGGATAAACATGGCGCCCACCGCGGCAGGACATAATCACCAGAAAATAACGACACTCTGCCCCATCCCATTTTATAAATCACGGCGCCATCCTTGAAGAAGTGGGGGGCGGGGGCAAAGCAAGAGGCTGTAAACTAACTGCAATACACTGAGGTTTGGGATGCAGTTGGAGACTGAACAGGGATTACATAACACTGGGGATCGGCTAGGCAATCACTCATTTTCCTCCCGCTCAAACCGGCGCCCCACACCGTCCCGAGTGGGGGCGGGGCGGCGGGAACCCCCACCCCGGGGACGCCACCGCCCTCCTCCCGGCGCGGCCTCGCCCCTCGCCGGCCCCTCCCGCAGCGCCGCGCCGTCTCGCCGCCGCCCGCGCCCCCCGCCCCTTCCCCAGCGGGCCGCCGCCCGCGCCCGCGCCGCCCACTCCTCCGAGACGCCTCGCGCCAGGCGTGCGTGTGGACGTCGGGTGTGTGCGGGACCGTGGGGCGCCGAGTGCGCGCGCGCGCGCCGCGGCGGGCGCCGGGGGGCGGGGGCCGCCGGCCAGCCGGCAGGCAGGGGCCTCCGCCACCAGCCCGCCGCGCTACTCCCGCGGCCCGGAACGCACGCACGCACACACACACACGCGCGCTCGCGCACCGCACCCCACGACGGCCACTGCCACGGGCCGCCACTCGCGGTGGGCGGGGGCGCGCGCCACCAGCCCCCCGCCCCCACCTCCGCGCGCACCCGCCCCATCCCCCTCTCATTGTCTCGCCTCGGAACGCCTCGCCGAGCGAAAAGATAACGGAACCCCCGGGAGAAGGGGGTGGGGATAGCGAAAGCTCGCTCTCTCACTCACCTCCCGTGGTCGTCGCCGCCGGTAGTCTGACCCGAGGAAGGCGCCGTCGCCTTAAAGGGACCTTGCACCCGGCGCTGGGAGAAGGGGGTGGGAGCAGGGGAGGGACGGGGGCTTGGGGGAGACGAAGAGGAGGGAACCGTTGAAAGCTCGTCTCCCCGAGGGTGAAAAGAAGCCTCCCTCGGGTTCGAGTGATTTGGGGTGGATTTTTTCCCGAGGGGGGCGGGGGGGCCCCGAGGGAGGGGGGTGGGGGGGCCAAGGAATGCGGCTCCGTGTACGGGAGCTGGCGCGGGGGAGAGAGACGCCGACTCCCCCCACCGACCCTCTCGCCCCGCGGAGGGATACGGCTCGTCACTTCCGCCCTCCCCCTTTCGTGGCCTTTCAATTGGCTGAATTGCGTGGCACGTCATGGGCTCATCCTAACGCCTGCCCGGGCTTCTTTTCTAGTCAAGTTTGTCTGGGCCTGCAAATAAATAAATAAAGAAAAAAAATTTTTTTAATGGAAAAAATAATTAGCTTAAGAAGAAATACCAAAATTTTGGTGAGAAAAATGGGATTTCTAAAGAAAATATTCCATAATTTACTTGCTTAGACTTTCCAGGAGGAATTTTAGGAGCCTCCCCACTTCCATTCAAAGATTGTACCCTGTTAAGAGAACTTCATGACACAGGTCAGATGAAGAAGTCCAGTAGCACCGACAACTGTCATTGGAACAAAGGGAGCAAGATGGCACTCCCCTTCTTCAAGAGACCCTTGGCCAAGTAGCCTTGTGGAAGTAGCCTAAGTGAAGAATTTTTAGAAACCATTTTTACCCCCCAAGCCCTTCTGGATTCTGGAAAGAAGTCACATGTAATTTCATATCAAGGTGATTCTTGTGATGGGCACTGCTTTCAAACAATAGTGAGATCCCCAATCCAAGAAACCATAGATCCCTATGCTTTGGTTTCACTCAAGGCCAAGATGGATTGGCCCAAAGAAATTGATTTGTTCATTCAAGACTCTCCACCTGTTATTTCTCCTCCAAGCAAAAACTAATCTTTAGGTAGCTAAGAAGTGTTGCCCTTTACTGCCTTTTGAGATGAAAAAATTCTGAAATATCCAAATATTCTCTTAAGCAATACACAAATATTTGCTCCAAACAAAATTATAAATCAAGGCACTTGATGCAAGAATGGTGTAATCCAAAGTCACATTTATTCCTTCTTTTCATACACTCCATGCAAAGTATCAATCTATAACAATAGGCATTCCAAATTGTTCACAAGTACACGTGTGCTGTATACACATACACTGTCACCACCCATTTTCATTCAATTTCATCCCAAAACCAAGTGAGTGATTCCGATGAGTCATTCCTAGAAATATCTTCATTAAATTGGCAGAATCACTTGTCTTTCTGAAAATACTTCTAAGAACTTTCCAGACCAGATCTGGAGAAGCCTATAGTGAAATTATGGAATCAAACACCAAAAGACAAATTCTACATGAAACTCAAACCTTATTTTATGCTGTCCTATAGTAATTATTATAATTTATTATGTATACATTATACATATTATATGCTATTTACCTCTGAAATATTCCAACATAGTTTTCCATGTTCTATGTGCAAAGTTATGATCTCAGCCAATGAGGTCTAGCCCAGCAGACTGTGTCATGTTCTATTAATCAAAAACCATGGGGCTAGGTTTGTGGCTCAGTGGGAGAGTACTTGCCTAGCACATGTGAGGCACTGGGTTCAATCCTCAACATTAAAAAAATAAAGTTATATCCATCTACAACTAAAAAATTTTTAAAAGGCATTAGCATGCCATGCTGAAAATGCATCATGTATCCAATCATTCATTCAACAAGTATTTATTGAGTACTTGTCAGTACCAGGCATTGTGCTAAGGACAGCAACAAAACAAACAAAATACCTGAACTTGTGGGTCTTATATTCCAGTGAGGAAGAGACAAAAAATATACATACAAACAAAGTGTTTCGTTATCTATTGTCAAATAGCAAACAGCCTCCAAACTTACTGGCTTAAAACAACAATTTTATTATTATCTCTAATTCTGGGAGGTGATAAGGCTAAGCTAAATGGTTCTCATTTGGAGTCTCTTCTGCAGTGGCTGGCACTGAAGTCATCTCAAAAGCTTCCTTACATATTTGGAAGTTGATGTTGACTGTTGGCTTGGATCACAACTGGGGCTGTTTGCCAAAACATTTACAAGTGGCCTCTCCATGTGGCCTGTGCTTCCTCTTTTCACAATGGCTGAATTCCAAGAGTGAGTGCTCCAAGAGGACCAGACAGAAATTTATGGCTTTTTCTGACCTAGCTTCAGAGGTCACATAGCATCAGTTCCACCACGGTTACACTTCGATTGGAGTGTGTTGTGGGATGGAGATCCATGTCCCTCTCAAAGGGAGTAGTGTGCCCATCATTTTGAGAAGAGTATGTGAAATGGAAAATCCATCTACATCCTGAAAAATGCAGTCTTATACATATTACATAAGTAGATATATAATATGTGATATGGTGATAGGTTGTACGGAGGAGAAAAGTGTAGGATGGGAGGGCTAGGAGTCTGGTGCAGGAAAAGGGTGAGGAAGTTGCTGTTTTATGTGAAGCAGGTCTCTTTATCATGGTGACATTTAGGCAAAACCCTGAAGGAAATGAAGCCAAGTTCAGATTTTACTCCTAGTGAAAGCAAAGCCACTGGAGGATTTTGAGCCAAGTAGTGAAGTGACCTATTGTTTTTGAAGATGATTCTGGCTGTTTATGGAGAATAACTGGTAGGTTCCAAGACAAACTGAGCCTTACTCAACTAATATTGGCAGGCTGAAGTAGGGAGACCTATTAGGAGGCTATTGCAATAATTCAGGTGAGAGATAATGGTGGCCTCGGGTAGGGTGGGAGTGGTGAAGCTTCTTCTTCAGCTGAGTGAGTTCTGTGGTGTGTTGTTTACTTCTCTATAGCCTATTTTCCTGTCATTTAGTTTGGGCCTTGGGAAACACTTTTGACCTATAATAGCTATCAAAATGTGTGAGTGATGGTGCTACAAATAAATAAAGGGAGACTATCATGCTGAATGTAAAAATGAGAGCTCTACAGGGTCTGGAGGCACTTTTGAGGAAATGGATAAAGATCAACAGGCAATTAGAGAATGGAGTAGGACACTATGGTACAGTATCCCTACTGTGCCACAGGGGAGAGAATTGATGAACAGTCGAATGATGAATAACTAGAAGAAATGGTGGGACAAAGGCATTTTATAACTTCAGAGGAGTTATAAAATTTGAAGAAAAATCTGCTGTCTTGTAGCACCGGTGCAACATTTTAAAAAAGATGCTGGGGCTTAAACGTGGGCACTTAACCATTGAACCACCACACCTGGCTCGTGATCCTACTCATAGAAACCTAATTGCCTTGGCTAGAGGGAATGCCCATATTCATTTAGGTAGCATTAAGACATTTTGCTGTCATCGGCTAACACAGGTTTTGAGAATGAAGTAACTGATATCTGTGGTGTTCAAGTTTGAATCATCTTGATAATAATGGAAAAATCAAAGCATTGGAATAACTTGAATCAAATCCTTAGAAATCAATTCACATAGCCAGGCACAGTGGCCCACACCTGTAATTCAAGTAATTCAGGAGACTAAGGCAGAAGGATTATAAATTGGAGGTCAGCCTGACTGACTTAGGGAGACCTTAGCTCAAAAAAAGTGGGGAGGTAGGTTGGGTGAGAGAATGCCCCTGGGTTCCATCTCCAGTACCAAAAAAAAAAAAAAAGTGTCCTTCAACAGATGAATGGATAAAGAAAATGTGGTAAATATACACAATGGAATATTACTCAGCCATAAAGAAGAATGAAATTATGGCATTTGCTCATAATGTAAATGACTCAAATGTAAATGAATGGAGCTGGAGAATATCATGCTAAGCAAAGTAAGCCAATCCCAAAAAACCAAAGCCAAATGTTTTTCTCTGATATGTGGATGCTAATTCACAATAAGGGGGGAGCTAAGGAAGAAAAGAATTACTTTGGATTAGGTAGAGAGGAGTGAAGGAAGGGGAGGGGGTATGGGGGAAAGAAGGATAGTAGAATGAATCAGACATTATTACCCTTATACATATATGACTACATGACCTGTATGATTCTATATCATGTACAACCAGAAGAATGAGAATATATACTCCATTTATGTATGTGTCAAAGTGCATTCTACTGTCATGTATAACTAATTAGAACAGATAAAAAAAATCAATTCACAAGTGTCTCTTGAACATATTGGAGCAGGGTCTGAAAACCAATGCAGTTTGATACATTGAAGAAATTAGACCCTAGCTGAGTGTGGTGGTGCATAGCTGTAATCCCAGTGGTTCCAGAGGCTAAGGCAGGAAGAACACAGGTTCAAGGCCAGCCTCAGCAATTTAGTGAGGCCCTAAGCAACTCAGCAAGATCCTGTCTCAAAATTAAAAAATAAATAAATTAGATCCTAATAACATATCTCTAAAATAGCACTACCCTAGACCTTCAGTAACCAACTTGGAAAAATTGAATCCTTACCATCTGGATTTTTTTTTTTTTTTTTTTTTTTTGAACCAGGGATTGAACCTAGGGTAGCTTAACCACTAAGCTACATTCCCGGCACTTTTTTTTTTTTTTTTCCTGAGACAGGGTCTTGATAATTTGCTGAGGCTGCTTTGAACTTGTGATCATCCTGCCTCAGCCTCCCAAGCCTCTGGGATTACAGGCGTGCACCACAGTGCCTGACACTCCATCTGGATTTCTGAGAAAATCAGAAGTTAATGGAAGTCCCAAATTGAGTTTTTCTCAGGTAGCAAAAGAGTATTCCTTTTCTACAGTTTATGAAAACATTTATTTGCTTCCCTTGACTTATGGTTTCTGCCAAGAGTTGAAAATTGGAACCACCTGTAGCTTGGAGAGTGTTAAGGCAGAGAGACAAATGATTTCAACATGTCTTCAAAAGCAGTAAGTTATGAGTGCCCTCTCTGGTGTCATTCTGCTAATATACAGACAGAATCACTCATTTATCAGGTTCAGTGTGAGGATGACCAGAATGAGTTGGTGTAAGAAGTGTGGTTGGGAGGGGGGAGTATTAGGTGATGAGGCTACTCCAGAAGGAAAGCAGCATCAAGGGGACGATGCCAGGTTTCTTTCAAAATAGGCATCCCACCCTCTACAACTCACTCAGAATTGTCAAAGCTTGGAATCAAAGAGAGCTCATTTTGAAAATTTAAGGGAAAAAACAGTGGAGAAATTTTCACCATCTGAGCAGCTCCCAGATTGAAAAGATTGACAGCTGATTACACTGAGTCTGGGAGTGAAGTCAATACGTGTAAGTGTAAAAGAGGACACTGAAATGCCTAACTCGACAAGGAAATTGTCATGAAATAAAAGGCAAGTGAAGATCTACATTTGACCTGTATCACAGAAAGAGGAACTTAAAAGTGTGGCTGGATTTTATTTAGGAATATTTTTGCTACCTCCTTATATATATGTAGAAGAGCTGAGGCACAGGAGGTGAGGAAAAACCTAAGAAGTTTTCAGACTGGATTTCCAAAGGAAGAAAAGTTCCTTATTTGCTTTCAGCAAGAAGAAATCTGTCTCTATCTTCAAAACATACTTTGTAAGAAGTGCATGAGCAGCAACTTCATCAGTCATCATGATTTCACTGAGTTACTGCATGATTTCATAGAATACTGATCAAGTTTAATTTTGAATTAAATGAGTACTAAGAGACTCAAAAGCAAAGCAATGATTGTTTCAACTAGGTTGCTGCTATCGAATTGACCAGGTATGTTTATCTAGTAATTAAATTGATTCCATAAATCAAGGAAAAATAAATGATTATTTTCATAGACAGTTAATATCTGTTTTGTTCATTATAATGAATTGCAGAGTAAAATTTAATAAAAATTTCCTTCTTTCTATAGGATACATTCTTTTTTAATTTAGCAATGTTTGCATTTTATTATAATCATAAATAATTTCCAGAACACAACTATGGATAGTAAATAATTTACCAGTTCATCTTTTGAAGGATATGAGGATCAACATCATTGTTTTATAAAAGAGAATGAAATATTCTTCAGAATTAAGTTGTAAAAGTTTCTGGTGGAGGTAAGTGGCCAGATCCTTTTGTATCTTCTTATTGTTAAGTATGTACAATATGCAGCAGAGGTGGCAAGGAGACCATCTCCTATGATAGTCATGGATCTGTTTTTAATGTCTTTTCTGTTTCGTGAAACATAAATTTAAAGTCATCAATTTAAAGGCATTTTTTTATTTTTATTTTTTTTGGAACCAGGGATTGAACTCAGGGACACTCGGCCACTGAGCCACATCCCCAGCCCTATTTTGTATTTTATTTTGTATTTTATTTAGAGACAGGGTCTCACTGAGTTGCTTAGGGCCTCGCTAAGTTGCTGAGGCTGGCTTTGAACTCACGATCCTCCTGACTCAGCCTCCCAAGTCGCTTGGGTTACAGGCATGCGCCACCACGCCCAGCCTTAAAGGCATTTTATAGGAGGAAACGCTTTAACCTTCATCCATCCAAGAAATAATTCCCATTTCTAGGCTTGTATGTAGAAGTGCTATGAATCAGGTATGAATATATATGAGTTTCCTCTTTCCTACACAACGCTACTTCCTGGCAGGCTCTGATCCAATATAGAGATTTTATTTCTAGCCTAGCGAAGTTAACCTTTAACCTTCTCTGCATTATGAACCTGTCAAAAATCTCTAGGAAAGCTATGGATTATCTTCCCTCAGAAAAATGCACATTTGTATAGACACAAAATTTTGCAAATATTTTCAGACTTAATGACTATTTGTGGGCCTATCATGAATCCCAAAGAAAGAGACTCAGACCCTGGGCTCCTCAGACAAGATACTTAATTTCCTGTCTTCCCAGGGAGATGTTATTTCTTAATGATCATGAACATCTGTGGCTAAAAAACTAGAGACTGTTCTCTAACCAGCGGTTTATTACTATTACTAGTACTATTTTACTTCCTTATTTATCTTTGCCCAAGATGTTCTTTTTCTTCCTTCCCTCTTTCCGGCATACAATTTAAAAAATTGTGTGTGTGTGTGTGTGTGTGTGTGTGTGTGTTGTGGTTTGAACCCAGGCCTCAAACATGCTAGGCAAGTGCTCTGCCACTGAGCTAAATCCTTGGCCCTTTATCCAAGATGTTCTTTAACATCTGAAAAAATCAGGAACCTCTAGATGACCAGATGGTCTAACTACTTCAGCCAGGTAAATTGACATTCATTGGTATTAAGGACATTATTTCTGAGATTTTCCAACTCTGAAAGTATGGTATTTGTATATTTCTACATCTATTAGTATTATAGTATTTCTATTTCTATATCTCCTGTATTAGGGCATAAAGACTGAATCCTTATTTTTGAGGCAGGGGGCAGGGGGTGCTGGGGATTGAACCCAGGGCCTTGTGCTTGTGAGGCAATCACTCTACCAACTGAGCTATCTCCCCAGCACAAGACTGAATCCTTGTAAATGGTAATGTGAGCTCAAGTGATGGATTTCTTCCAGCCCAGAGCATTTAAAAGTTGATGTACCTCCCATTCAGTGAGGTGATACACTCACAAAATGGAAGCAATCTAGATCCCTGAGTCAACTCATGGAGGAGAGCTGAACTCAGCATACAAAGGATTTTACCAGCATAACAACAAAAATCCTTTATTGGGTTAGGCCATGGAGATTCCAAAATTAATTTGTTAATGCAGCATACCTTAATTATACTAACACATTGGTATAAAGGTTGAATTTTTTTTTCTTTTATGGTACTGGGGATTGAACTCAGGGACACTCTACCATTGAGTTACGTCCCCAGCCCTTTTTATTTTGAGACACAGTCTTGCTAAGTTGTGGAAGCTAGTTTTGAATTTGCAATCCTCCTACCTCAGCCTCACAAGTAGCTAGAATTACCACCCAGCTAAGGTTGAATTCTTCAAAGAAAAAGAAATACCCATTACACTTTTTTGGGGGGAGGGGTAGATAGGAATTGGACCCAGGGCTAAGCTAGCACTCTACCACTAAGCTACATCCTCAGCCCTCTCAGGACTTTAAGAACGGGAGATAACCTGGGTGAGATAGTGCACACATGTAATCTCAGTGACTCAGGAGGCTGATGCAGGAAAATCTCAAGTTCGATGCCAACCTCAGCAACTTAGTAAAGCCCTAAGCAACTTAGCAAGACCTTCTCTCAAAATAAAAAATAAAAAGAAATGGGGATGTGGCTCAGTTGTTGAGTGCCCCTGGGTTCAATCCCTAGTACCAAAATAAATAAATAAAAACTTGGAACATAGCTCAGTGGCAAAGCTCCCCTGTGTTCAATCCTCAGTTTAAAAAAAAGGGGGGAGGAGACAAACTGGGCATGGTGATGTGTACCTATAATTCTAGCTACTGAGAAGAATGAGGCAGGAGGATTTCAAATTTGAGCGACTTAACAAGACCCTATCTCTAAATAAAATAAAAAGGGTTGGAGACGTGGCTCAGTGCTAGTGCACTTGCCTAGCATGCTTGAGGCCCTGGGTTTAAACCCCAGTACCACAAAACAAAACAAAAAAAAAAAGTTAGGTAGCATTGTTAACTGGATAGTGCTTGACATTATCTACATTGTAGGGTAGATATAGGTATAATATATAAAATGCCCAGGCCAGAATCTGGCTTATAGTAGTTACTCTATAAATGATAACTTTCATTATTAATTCTTAAAATATGTTATAAATACACAATTGGAGGAACATAATACAATTTGACTATAGTCATGAATGACAGTCTCCCTATTCTGATTCTTTCCCAGTTTTCTCATCTTAGGGTATCTCTTCTAAATAGTTCAAATTTGGGGCTCAAACATCTTTTATAGAATTGAAGTAATAACTTCCAAGATATAAGTAGTTTATTATTCTTAATCAAATATTTATAAACAGTCTACTTTTTCTTCCACACATTCACAAAACAACATAATAGGTAACATAATTTTGCCAAGTGCTTGTGCCTGGTTCATGCAATTTAACAGTATGGCTTATAAAATGATGCTGAATGTGTGACATAGGGCAGTACCTTCTGGAAGAAGAACAAAAAGTTCTATGCAGGCTTGAGTCTCTAGTGAAGACTTCTGAAAAGAAGTGGGCTCAGATCTTGTCTTAAAGAATAGGTGGGAGGGGGCTGGGGTTGTGGCTCAGTGGTAGAGCACTTGCCTGGCATGCATGAGGCACTGGGTTTGATCCTCAGCACCACTTAAATAAATAAAATAAAGGTATTGGATCCATCTACAACTAAACTAAAAAATTTAAAAAAAAAATGGGTGGGAGAGCTGAGTGCAAGGCACATACCTAAATGTAATTCCTATGATTCTCAGGAGGCAGGAGGATCACGAGTTCAAGGCCAACCTCTAAAGCTTCATGAGACACTGTATCAAAATAAAAAATAAAAAGGCCTTGGGTTGTAACTCAGTAAGAGAGTGTTGCTGGGTTCGATCCCCAGGAATGGAGGTTGGGGGGAGAACAGGTAGAATATGGATAAGAGAAAAAGGAGGAAAGGCTTTCCACGTAGGCAACAGAATGACAAAGGTACTGATAAAACCCACAAAGTTTAAATAAAATATGACCTTGAATAATTTTAAATTGATGAGTTTTTTTATTGCTCAAAATCAATCTAGCATTGGCAACTCTATATTTTTGACCCCATAAAAAAGTGACATTTGTGGAGTGATACACTGGAACTTTAAACTGTGTTGGTAATTTTCTTTTTATACTGAGTGGTAGATATAAAGATTTCTTGTATTACTTTTTTTTTTTTCCTTTTTTGGTACTGGGGATTGAACCCAGGAGTGCTTTACCACTGAGCTACATCCCTGGCCCATTTATTTTTTTATTTTTTTTTAAGTTTGAGACTAGCTCTTGCTAATGTACCCAGTCTGGTCTCAAAGTTGTGATCCTCCTGCTTCAGCCTCCTGAGTTGCTGATTACAGACATGTGCCACCTTGCCTAGCTTCTTACGCTGTTTTTTAATTTTCTTGAGGTTCTTAACTACTTCATAGTCATTTAAAAAAAAAATTTCTTTTTTTTTTTGGTACTGCGGATTGAACCCAGAGGCACTCCATCACTGAGTCACATTCCCAGCCCTATTTTGTATTTTATTTAGAGACAGGGTCTCACTGAGTTGCTTAGGGCCCCGCTAAGTTGCTGAGGCTGGCTTTGAACTCGTGATCCTCCTGACTCAGCCTCCCAAGTGCTGGGATTACAGGCGTGCACCATTAAAAAATTATTTAAAGAAAAGCAAAAAATTGCCAAGTCTCATCCAATAATTTAAATAATATCTTTAGATAACACTCATCCTCTTATAGGAAATAATACTTGGTTTTCTCAGCATTCTCAGATTTTCAGCCCCAGCTTTTCTTCAAGATGTTGTCGGAGTGTCTTAGGGTAAAAGCATGGCTGTGCAACCTGTGACAGAGAAGAAGAATCCAGAAATCCCAAATGCAGTGTTCTTTGGCTCCTTTGGCCTCTGGGGCAATGTCCTTTCTGTCACTAGTCATTGAGTGCCTTACTGGTGTGGATATAACTTGTGAATTGGTCTCCCTTAGGTTGCTCAGACCTCATAGCTCTTCCTCTACCTACCCTTAGCTTTATAACTTGTCTAAAAGCTTTATAATTTGTCTAAAAGACTCCTTTGAACCTGACCTTGAGGTGGGAAAAGGTGGTTCACTCCACAGTCCTCACTACAGTGCCACCTTGACCTACTAAGGTTACTGCCTTCAACAAATTCCTCAACCAGACTCTCAGTCACTGGTTCTCACTGACAGCACCCCAGGAAAATGGGACCTTAGGGTCCCCTCACCCTGACTACAGCTTACTCACACTTTTAGTTGATGTACTATGCCACAGAAGGATACAGGACACACTGGACCTCCTCACAGAAGCTAAAACAAGAACAGGTCCCTATTATCTCTAGTTATCTGCGACACTTCTTATCTCTAGACCGAAGCCTAGAGAGGAGAAATCAGAGCACATATTTAAGTTTTCCCTTTCTCTTTTTCTCTCAACTACTTCCTCTTCCCATGATCCCTCAGAACCAGAAAACAGATTTCCTTCCTTCCATGTCTTTCCAACGTTGGGCAGTGGGCATCACAGCCTGGCATGCATATGTAGAAAGTGTAACTTCTGTACCCTTTAAGAGAACTCTGAGTTAAGACCTCCATGCTCAACCTCGTCAAGTTGAGGGAGTTATATAACTTCTTTTTAAATCCTAAAAATAAGTAGTAAATCTTCCAAGTCACTAACCTGGCTTGCAAAGTTCTTGTCTTGCTGTAAAATTCTGTTGTACTAGGTATTGAACCCAGGGGTGCTTTATCACTGAGCTATATCTCCAGCCTTCTTCTTCTCCTTCTTCTGACAAGGTCTCACTAAATTGCTGCCTCAGCATCCCAGTGGCACATTACAGGCATGTGCCACCAAGCCTGGCTGTAAAATCCTATTTTGAATGTCATAAATTGAATATCTCCCCCACCATCTTTTTTGTTAAGAATCCTCATTTCTTCCAGGCAGATGGATGCAAAGGGCCATCTAAGGATAAAGTCATTTATTCAGAAAGGAAAAAATGAAAGCACAGTTTTTCAAAATACTACATTTCTAATTGCTCTTGAATTTTCCCCATCTCCTGTTCTTTCTCTTCATACATCAACAACTGCCCCAGAACCCCCATATGTCAAACTCAAAGATTTACATCAGCATTGATTCTCAAAATGTTGAACTAGCTGAATAGCAGCCCTGATCCATGAGCATGTAGAAGAAATCAAACCAGTTGAATAAGTTCACCACATTTTCTTTTCCTCTCTCCCAAGGCACACATTTGTACAGCACTCTGAATGTTTTACACAGGGTGTTCTGAGAGCATTCCCCTTCCTCAGTCCACTCTAAGCAATGACCCCCTTCTGCCTGCTGGGCAAGGAGATCTGTGGAGTTTGCCTGGTGCATTGCCATTTAACAATGTGAGACTTCAGGACACATAAACTATCGCACTGGTATCACAACTGCCCTTTAAGCAGGAGATTCTTGGGAACAACCCTCAGGCCCAACATTCAGCGAGTCAGTGAAATCAAAGTGCAAGTAGCAGATAAAGGGTCCTGCCAGTCTATGTAACCAGAGTCAGACCACCCCAGTTTGAACCCTGCCTGAACTGCTGACTAGCACATTACTTCAACTTGTTTAAGCCCGTTTCAACTATGAGATAGAGTTCTAGGGCAAGTTCATTGACCTAATAGATGTACGATGTTAGCACGGAACAGTGTTGAATAAACATTAGCTTATCAATATAACTGTGAATATTATATTGTCATTACCATTTATCATTACTGGGTCAGTGATCCACTGTTGACAGTGTTTCCCTACTATTTGTACCCCCATTTACACTTGCACTTCCGCCTTCCAATCTAAAAGTTGAAAGTGGCAGGAGTCGAGTGATTGTGTATAAGGTGGGGAAAGGAATGAGTATATAATTCAATCACAAACTACAACCTGGTTTGCACAGAGGAGAGCTTCCCTAATGAGAAAGGACAACGTCAAATTCAAGCACTTCAAGTCTTTCATGTTACCTTTACAGAGGATAAAATTTTAGAAAAAAATTAAAAGGGGGAATGAAGCCAGCACAGTGGTGCACACCTTAAATCTCAAACACTGAGGAGGCTGAGGCAGGAGAATCACAAGTTGAGGTAACTTAGCAAAACCCTGTCTCAAAAAATAAAAAGGGTTAGGGATACAGCTCAGTGGTAGAGCAATCCTGAGTTCAGTCCTCACTACTGTAAATGAATCAATAAATACATTTTTGAAAAGGGGGGGGGGGATGAGATGAAGAAATAAGTCTAAAAATGAATTAAAATAAAATAGATCCATGGGGGTATTTGATTAGGCAATAGTCCAGCAGCCCAGGCTTCTCTGGGACTGCACTGGAAGCCAGGTTTGGGCACATTCGGAAAAGTGTCCCCCCTCCCCTCCCAGGCAATAGGGTAGAAGAGGAGCTATGGAAATGAGAGGAGCTTGGCAGAATTGCCTTCCTATTTTAATGTATAGCTTTCCTAACTGAAATAATATCTTTAAAGAGACAAATTATTCACACATCATTAATAGCAAATGTTGAGATGGGAAGATGATAAGCAAGAAAGATAATTAAAGTCTGTACTCTTCTTAAAATGAAATACTGTCTAAGCACAGAGGAATAAATTACATACTTTTCAAACCTTTCCAATATAGCACCCTTTAAAAATCCCACTGTCTAGCACAGTGTTTTTCAAACATTTTTTTGACAACAACCCACAGTAATAAGTATATTCTACATTTTGATACCATAAGCACAACACACCCTCCATTTTCTTTCATGATTCAAATCTGATGAAAGAATATTAATCCTCACTATATAGTAGCTTTCTGTTCTCTTTTATTTTTCCTTCTTTCTTTCCTCCCTTCCTTTCTTCCCAATACACCTTGTCAAAATGATTTTGGCCACCCACAGTCTGAAAACACAGGCCTTCTGGGTTTTCTTAATCATTAAATTTTTTTGCAGGTTTGTTTATCTACCCAAAATACAGCGAGAATTCAGCAAATCTGCCTGAAAGAACAGTCTCTAGGTTTGACTTTTGTCTCTAGGATTCAAGATGTCATTCCCTGGGGACTTGGATTTCCCTATAGGTGGACCTAAGGGAGCCAGAGAAGAGAGGGATAGATAACATAAGACTCAATAGAAAAATCTGTAAGGTCTGAAAGACAAGAACCATTTATCTAATTGAATCTATTTTATATCAATTTGCTTAAAAATCTCCATCTTAAATATTTAGCATCAGCATGAACAACCATTAACCCGACAACCAAAACTCTGGCTTGGGGACTTCAATTACCCATTTTCATGGAACATTGACCCTTTTTGCAATACCGGATCTCACGGGTTCCCCCCACCGGCCCCAGCCCTTCTCCAGCCTCGGGTAACTTTTCCCTCCAGTTCGGTGGAAGGTTACATTAGAAGAAAGTAGTCCCTACCGTCTAGAAAGTTTTCAAGGAAAAGAGGGCGTTTGACGTGCGGGCGGGTGGCTGGCTAGGTCGGGGGCGGCGGGCACCGCGAGCGCCCGGGCGGGTGGCCGGGCTGTGCGGAGGCCGCGGGGCGGCGGGAAGGCCCGGGCAGGGGGCGCAGGCGTCCCGGATCCGCTAGGCGTGCCCGCCCTGCGCCCCTCGGTCCTGGCGAGGCCAGTCCACCCTGCGCCCCGCAGCCGAAGGCAGCACTGGTCACCGGGCAGTTGAGTTGAGGGCGGGATCCAGCGTCTCCAGAGCCCAGGAGTGGGCTTGGGTTTTCAAGAGCCGTCTTTGTGTGTGTGTGTGTGTGTGTGTGTGTGTGTGTGTTGCTTGTTGGTTGGTTGTGTGTGTGTGTGTGTGTGTGTGTGTGGTGTTGGTTGGTTAGTTGGTTGGTGGACATGACCAAAAAATCTAACTGAAGTGCAGAAAATGAGGTGTCCTGGAGAAAAAAATATAAAAGAGTTTTTGAAAATGTAGATTTTCCTACGTCCTTTTTTTTCTCTCAAATCAGTTTAGCTGTAAATTACTTGTTGATAAGCGCCCTGAACAGCTTGGTAGGCTCTGTCTCCTGCCCTCATTTGACACCAGATTCTAGTGTGAAAACATCATCCTGCTAAGTAAGCGATGACTTAGTTTTTGCTTTACTTCTCCCCCAATCCCCCCGCCTTTATGGTACTGAGGATTGAACCCAGGACCTCACATATGCTGGCACTTCACCACGGAGCTCAAATATGCAGGCACTTCACCACGGAGCTAATTCCCAGGCTTTTATTTTTTTATTTTGAGTCTCATTAAGTTGCCTACACTGGACTTGAACTTGCCATCCTCCTGCCTGTTTCCTGAGTAGCAGGAATTACAAGTGTGTACCATAGGCCTGGCTGTATTACTTTATTTTAATATATGTCCCTACTTCAAGTGGGTAATATTACACCTAGCTTAGCCCAGATGTAATTAAGATCATTTTTTTAAAAAAATTCAGTGATAAATACTTTAACCTAGTTTCTCATTCATTAAGTTTTAGGAAATTTTGTTACTATATACACATTTTTAAGTATTTTTTGCTGTGTCATTCTTAGGATAGACACAGCCTCCTCCCCGGTTGACACTGTCAACAAACATACGAGGACTACTTAGTTCAGGGTGCTGAGGGTACTATATAGATTAAACAATATGGCTGGGCGCGGTGGCGCACGCCTGTAATCCCAGCACTTGGGAGGCTGAGGCAGGAGGATCGTGAGTTCAAAGCCAGCCTCAGCAACTCAGCGAGGCCCTAAGCAACTCAGTGAGACCCTGTCTCTAAATAAAATACAAAATAGGGCTAGGGATGTGGCTCAGTGGTGGAGTGTCCCTGGGTTCAATCCCCAGTACCAAACAAATAAAATAAACAATATGACATACTTATTGACTTCATTAGAAACAGCACTTAAAATTTCATATAGTTTATGCCATGTCATGTACCAGAAATCTAGGTAAAATACAAATTCTTTAGATGTAAGGACCTCATTTTATTCCTCAATGAAATTAAGTTTATCCTGCACTGTTGTGAACTTAAAAGGGTCTAGTATATAATACCCATTTAATGATGGGTATTAGTTTTATTTCTCTTGATATCTTCCAAAATGCTTTACATGTGGCAAGCAATAAGTACTGGTCGAGTGCATGAGGGTGTCATGTCCCATACTATACACAGAGAAAACACCAGGATGGAGACCCTCTAGCACAATGACTTCATTTTATCAATGAAGCTTAGTGTGAAGGTGTCCATCTGCAGCCTTTTGCCAGATGCAGGCCTTCTTGACCTTGGGATATGATCATTTAAAATTTTCAAAGGAAAAGTGTGCCTAATTAGCTAGTAGGGCTTGACCTCTTGTCAGTATGGGACTTGAGAAGTTTGTCTAAATATGGAAAAATTAAACTCACTTGACACAGATCAGGGGAAAAAAGGATTTCTACAAGTTATTTAAGTTATTCATGTCAAAAGCAATTAGGGGCCTCAGCTTCCATTACATCATTCCGTAGGAAAGTATGTGCTTGGAGCACTGCAAGTCATGTGATTTGATACAGGAATTAAATCTGGATTTTCTTTGTGTTTCTGTCCTCAGCCATATTCAGTTTTTAGTATGCCTGGAGAAGACTGAAACAGAACACAGAGATCTAGTTTATATTAATGCCGTGAGACAGCTAAACAGTGGAAACTTGTTTGAGAGATTTACTGAAAGCTGTTTCCTTAGATTAAAGACTAGTGAATTAATTTAAAAGGTTTTGAGAGATAGTATGTGCCAGACCCCTACTGGCTCATAAGATTGTACTTTCTTACTGATATGACGTGACAGTTGAGTTCAGTTGCATGTAAACCTGAAGGGAAGTAACACAAGAGCAGTGCTGATGTGTTCCAAGTCATGCAGGTGGCCATGGCAACTGAGTCCTCCAGCCAGTGGACTCGTTTCCTTTTGCTGAAGCACCCTGAGCTCAGTTGAAGCTCATACTTTGACAAGATGCTGAACTATTTGGTGAAAATGAAGTCACCAAATTTTGATGCCTTCTTACTGTTTCATGGTTGGTTATTTTTACAACACCTGACTTTAAATGGTCCTCAGTTATTGGCCATATCAATGACATTCAGTTTCCAGAGCAATCAACTGAGCTGAAAGTGAATCATGTAAAAAACACATAGCCCAGTGATTTTAGAGACAAGTAGAACTGCAGAAGTATTCTAAAATTTTTGGTCCAATTCTAGGCAGTGTTTGGGTCTAACTGGTTCAGAAAGTACATAAAAACATGAAAATGTTAACATTGAAGCCAAAAGCAATGCCATTAGTATATAACCATAATCAAGAATTGAATGTGCCAGCTGGGCATGGATGATAGCATGTGACTGTAGTTCCAGCACTCACGAGGCTGAGTTTAGGAGTTGGAGAGCAGCCTGGGCAAGATAGGGTTGCCCAATGTAGGTGTTTGAAAACAAACAAACAAACAAAAAGGGAGGGAGGAAAGGAGGGATGGGGGAGGAAGGAAGGAAGAGAAATTAAGTGTTCCCTGGCTGGTTATAATTTATTCTGACTGCTAGGCATCTGAGAGACCTCACTTCTTATTGTTTATAACAGTGTCATTCAACAGGAATGTAATGGGAACCATGTATGTAATTTGTGGTAAAATTACAATTTGTATAAAATGTGTGTAAAATTTTCTAGTAGCCGTATTAAAAAATTAAAAGACCTATAATCCCAGCAATTTGGGAGGCTGAGGCAGAAGAATCAGAAGTTCAAGGCAAGCCTGGGCAACTTATTTTGAGACCCTGTCTCAAAGTAAAAAATATAGTTGGGCACAGTGGCAAATGCCTGTAATCCTAGCAGCTCTAGATGCTGAGGCAGGAGGATGGCAAGTTTGAAGTCAGTGTCAGCAATTGAGCAAGGCTGTAAGCAACCTAGTGATACCCTGTCTCAAAATGAAAAATCGAAAATGGGCTAAGTTAAATACCCTTGGGTTCATTTAATACATATATAATATATTAATATAATAATAATAAAATTTTAAAATAAAAAATAAAAAGGACTGGGCATGTAGTTCAGTGGTAGAGCACTCCCGAGTTGAATCCCTAGTACCAAATTAAATTAAGTAAAAGAAAACTGATAAAATTCATTTTAATAATGTATTTTATTTCACCAAATATATCTAAAATATAATTTTCATGTGTAATCAATATAAAAATTATTAACTATTTTGCATCTTTTTTTTTCTTTTGTAGACGGACAGAAAACTTTTCTTTGTTTTTATGTGGTGCTGCCGAGGATCTAACAGTGCCTCACACATGGTAGGTAAGTGCCCTGCCACTGAGCTACAGCATTCTTTTTTTTTTTTAATACATTCTTTGTTTTGAATTAAGTTGTTTTTTTTTTTTTTTTTTTGGAACCAGGGATTGAACTCAGGGACACTCGGCCACTGAGCCACATCCCCAGCCCTATTTTGTATTTTATTTAGAGAGAGGGTCTCACTGAGTTGCTTAGGGCCCCGCTAAGTTGCTGAGGCTGGCTTTGAACTCGCGATCCTCCTGACTCAGCCTCCCAAGTTGCTTGGATTATAGGTGTGCGCCACCACGCCCGGCTTGAATTAAGTTTTTCTAGTTTTCTAACAGCATATCTCAGATTATACTACCCTTTAGTACTTAGAAACATTTCAGGTACTTAAAAACCACAGGTAACTAGTGGCTACTGTGCTGGACAGTTCATGGATGGAAGGAAGTACAGATGAGGAAAGACCTCGTTTCTATTTAGTATAATAAAGGCTGTAATGAGAGAGGTGTCAGGTTCATTGACAGTATATAGAAGTGGCCTAGTTCCTTCAGTTCTTCTTCCTAACTATCCTGTAATCCTCTCTGCTTTCCTATCTTTCCTACAACTGTTCTCACCCACGCTAGAGCTTCTCTCTTAGACTTCCACAGCAGCCTCCAAAAAAGTTACCTCTTACCATCTGCTTCCTCTTTTCACTTGTCAGTCTCTTATCTGAACTTTTCTTTTCTTTCTTGCCCCCCACTTGCTTTCCAGAAAGTTTTTTCTTCCTTCTTTACTTTCCTTCCTACTTTAATCCTCTTATAATATGGAATGCAAATAGATTTCTAAATTTTTGCTTTAGTTATTTACTTCTGTGTTCCATGTTTTTCATTTAAAAATCTAAAAAGCTTGACCTTTTATCAGGATTAAATTAAGATGCTTTTTACTCTAACATGGTCTTCAGTGAACTTTTCTCATAGATTAGTGTGTTTCTATGGAAAAATACATAACCATCTTCTCCTGGGAGGAAAACAGCCCCCTTCACCATTCTTAGAGGAGAAAATGGAACAGTTACGTACACAGGATCATTCAGTGACATGAAACTTGTCAAAAGAACCCAGGCTCTTGCCCATAGCGGAGCCTCTCTTAAGGTGATCTTGGTGGATGGCTGCTGCCTTGTGGCATAGAGCAGTGAGGTCAGTTAGTTATTCAGTCTCTGTGGAGGTCAATAAATAAATGAAATACCTAATTAAATAAAGCTTTAGGGTGCTGAGAGAGCTGGCAGTTTCTTTAACTTCACACATTTGCTTTGGAGGGTCAGCTCTCTGACTTGAAAGAATAGCCAGTCTAGGCACATGGGTTTTTCCCTTTTAGTTCTGGGAAAGTGGATTAGTGACCCTCTGTGTAGTCATCTTTCTGTTTATTACTCTGACAACACTGCCAGTTATCCCTACTCACTGCCCCTTTTAAGAGCAAGGAGAAATTCCGAGACTACAGAAAGAAGAAAGAATGTTTTTGGTTCTGGGAATTGAACAGTGCGGGGTGGGGCGTTGAGGGGGCTTTACCACTGAGCTACATCTCAGCCCTTAAAAAAAAGCCGGGCGTGGTGGCGCATGCCTGTAATCCAAGCGACTCGGGAGGCTGAGTCAGGAGGATCGCAAGTTCAAAGCCAGCCTCAGCAGCTTAGTGAGGCCCTAAGCAACTCAGTGAGACCCTGTCTCTAAATAAAATACAAAATAGGGCTGGGGATGTGGCTCAGTGGTTGAGTGCCCCTGGGTTCAATCCCTGGTACCAAAAAAAAAAAAAGTATATATATATATATATATATATATATGTATATATATATATATATATATATTTATATGTGTGCTGCATATGGAACTCAGGGCCTCACACATGCCAGGCAAGTGCTCTACCACTGAGCTACAACTCCAGCCTCTCTTTTTGTTTTTTTTATTTTGAGACAGGGCCTGGTTAAATTGCTTAGGGCCTCAGCTAAATTGCTGAAACTAGCCTTAAACTTGTGATCCTCCTGCCTTAGAATCTGGAATCCCTGGGATTACAGACCAGGGCTGGGGAGGCAGATTGAAGAAAGGAAGTTATAATTCAAGAAAGACTTCTTTCTCTAAAGGCAAGCAGATACCAACACTACACAAATGTGAGAGGTCCTTAGTCTAGGACTTCTGTATAGAGAAGACCACCCTCATCCCAGTTCTGATCAGAGGAAGAGTCTTCTCCAGTAAGGTTTGGGCATTCAGCTTCGGAATCAACTGGCATTTATTGAGTGGGTACTACATGAGGCAGGGCCGTATACACCTTCTACTGTACACGTTTATTATTAATTCCCAAGAAAAACCTTCCAGAATTTTTCCAAATGAAATCTTACCATGAAAGGAGATTCTGCAAAGTGAGGCCTAACTATGAAAATACTTTAGTATTAAGGAACCAACACACACTGAAACATTTTCCCCACCATTGTCCATTACTCTGAGAACATCCAAAGCCTGTTTACCGTATTTCATCCAACAGCTTGTTTCTAACCTCTCACTTCAAAGATTTACCGAGAATTTATTTCTGAACATAATTGTGAAAAAAGTAATAATAATAGCATGTGTATTAATGAGGATAGACTAATTGCTATAACAAATAGACCCAAATAAAAATAATGGCTCCTAGGCCAGGCATGGTGATGCACACCTATAATCCCAACTGCTCAGGAGGCTGATGCAGGAGGATCACATGTTCAAGACCAACCTGGGAGACTTAGGGAGACTGTCTCAAAATAAATAGAACTGGGGATATAACCCAGGGGTAAAGCTCCCCTGAGTTCAGTTGGGTTCAATCCCTAGTCCCAGAAAAAAAGAACAGAAAAGAAAAAGAAGGGGTGTGTGTGAGAATAAAGGCTCAAATACAATAGACATATATTTATTATTTCTTGTTTCTTGGGTGGTGAGGCAGCCCGCCCTATGCAGCCATTCAGGAACCCAGGATAACAAGGCCTGACATACAAAAGTCATGAAAGAGCACATGTGGGAAGTTTTTATAAGTCTGGAAGAAGGGTGCATCGCCCCCAACAAATGGGCTCCATGAACCAGTGGTAGTTTGTAAATAGTTCATTACTGGTGTTTGGCAAGATTAAGAACAGAAATGGAAAAATAAACCTTCAGAAATTTTTATAGCAATGTTGGCAATCTTATACCTAATGAATCTAAAACTTTTAAATTGGGCTTAATTTTATTTTTTACCATTAATAATTTATTTTAAAAAAATCAAATCATGTAAATCTCGCCACGTTACTCTTCAATAATTCCCTAGCACTTAACAGATTTGAGTTAAGCTTTTGAAATAAAAAGCCTAGGAAGTCATTCAAATCCAGTGCCTTTCTACTTCCTTGGCCTCCTCGTCTATCTGTGTCCTGCATCTTACAGATCTTGCCATTCCCACAGCCCTGCACGCACTCCCAAACGTCCTTGCCTTGTCCTTGTGTATCCTCACTAGGCTTACTTCCTTCAGCTCTGGGTTTAATGGTACTTCATCTGTGAAACCTTTCTGGATTCTCCTTTGCTTAGTGAAGCATTTTTCTTCCACGAGAACCATAACTGTTTGGTAAAGAATAGCTTGACATCTTCTGAAAGAATGTATTTCTTCCCTCTTAGACTATGAGCGAAACGAGGGCTGAGAACATACTTTTTTTAGGGGGGGGGGCGGTGCAGATACTGGGAATTGAACTCAGGGACACTAACCACTGAGCAACATCACCAGCCCAATTTTGTATTTTTTAGAGACAGGGTCTCACTAAGTTGCTTAGTACCTTGAGGTTGCTGAGGCTGGCTTTGAACTCGCAATCCTCCTGCCTCAGCTCCTGAGTGGCTGGGATTACAGGCGTGTGCCACTTGCACAGGGATAACACACTTTCATTTGTGTGTCTCAGGAGACTTTTTCTTTTTCTTTCTTATTTATTTCTTTGGGGAACTGGGGGTTGAACTCAGGGGCACTCCACCATTGAGTTGCATCCCCAGTCCTTTTAATTTTATTTTATTAAATTTTGAGACAAGGTCTTGCTAATTTGCTCAGGTTGGCCTTGAATTTGAGATCCCCCTGCCTCAACCTCTCAAGTAGCTGGGATTACAGATGTGTATCACTGTGCCCTGCTGCCTCGTGTGGTTTCTGGCTAATAGTTGATACTTAGTGAATAGCTGACCAGTGAGTGAATGGAGAATTTTCAACTTTTGGACCATCAAGATAGTAGAGACTCTCTCTCTTACTTGTCTCCTAAGAGTCAAGGGTTTGAAGAAGATAGAACAAGTGGAGACAATAACAGAAAAATCTAAAGTTAGACCTCAGAAAGACTGTCAAATGAGAAGACTGAAATGTAGGCATCTAGGATGGGCTGTGACATCTGAGTACCTAGAGAGGTAACATCTACTCTTTCATACTTCCTAAGTAACAGACACTGACATATTAATCAGGGTGACAAAATATCCAGCTGAAAAACTTTATCTGCAGACTTCACTGTAGATGGGTAGCAATGAGATTTAAGTGGAAAGGTCTTTAAAGCAGGCTGACTACACTCAGAGGTCTTCCCTCTGACCTCGCCTCATCCTCATTCCTGATGTCCAGAACTTGGATGTGGAATCTAGGGTTGCAGATATCGCTACCTTTCAGGAGGCAACCCTGAGAATCAAGTCAGGAGCCAGGGATAGCAGAGCAGAGAGCAAGCAGGAGACTGAGACCCTCAGGAAGTAGAGTGACTACCATTCTTAAAACTTGCACTTTACCAGCCGTGGTCTTCTTCCACATTAGAGAGAAATAAACTTTTACTTCTCTAAACCATTCTTACTTAGTTAGACTTTCTGTTTTGTGTAGCCAAATCTAATGCTAACTAATATAAGGGGACATTTATAGAGTGCCTTTCTATGTCAGGTGTTTTATACATGTTACCTCTTTTATTTGAAAAAAAAAAATTTGTAGTACTGGGAATTGAACACAGTGTACTCTAGCACTGAGCTACATCACCAGCCCTTTTTATTTTTTATTTTGAGAAAGGGTCTTTTTAAGTTGCTGAGACTGCCCTCAAACCTGTGCTCCTCCTACCTCAGCCTCCTGTCTCTGGTATTCATCACTTTACCTGGTTCACACTGTCTCTTTTTATCTTTATTAAAGTGCTACAAAAATTGACTAGACTGCCATATCATAGTTATGTGAACTTGGATAAGTTACTTCACCTCTATGCACCTCAATTTCATTTTACAAATGAGGATAATAAAAAAAATGAGGATAATAATAGCACTTTTTGTGAAAAAGCTATGAAGATTGTACATATTCCTATACATGAAGTACTAGAACTATGCTTGACTTATAGTAAGTGCTCAGTGTTAGACATACTGTATTAGCAATGAGACAATCATATTCAGAGACATGATTTGTTGCTCAGAAAGTTACAGTAACTTGTTTAAGGTGGGCACAGTAAATGGTAGGGCCAAGATTCAAATCCAGGCCTGTGTAACTTTTAAAACTGCATTTTTCCAACTGCATTCAGAAAGGACCCAAAGTTAATAGAAGGGCAGAGAGTTGGGGAGAGCTGAGCTGGAGCCCAGATGCATGAAAGAAATTCTGCCTTTTTCCCTTGTACCACTGGGTGAGCCTTCCCAATGGAGTCGTGGAGTCCATCTCGCCCTCTTGTGGCTGTAGGATTCACTGTGCACTCTTGACAGTTAGGAAGAGGCCAGAAAGGGAGGGATAAAGTTAGCAAAAGGCTTGGCTTAGACCCTCTATGAGAGCACAGCAAAGAAAACAATAGGGTGAATTGAGAGCCTACAGAATGGGAGAAAATTTTGCCAGCCTCTCTTCTGACAGAGGATTAATATAAATAATATAAAGGACTCAAAAAATTCAACACCAAGAAAGTAAAAAACCCAATCAATAAGTGGGCAGATGGCCAGGCACAGTGGTAAAATGTCTGTAATCCTAGTAATTTGGGAGGCTGGGGCAGGAGGATCATAAGTTAGAGGTCAGCTAGGAAACTTAGTAAAATCCTGTCTCAAAATAAAATAAAAAAGACTAGGGATGTAGTGCAGTGGTAAAGCATATGCTTAGCATGTAGGAGTTCCTGGGTTCAACCCTAAGCCTGCAAAATAAATTTTTAAAAAATAGGCTGATTAACTGAACAGGTACTTCTCAAATGAAGAGGTACAAATGGCCAATAATTATATGAAAAAGTGTTCAACATCTTTAGCCATCAGGAAAATGCAAATCAAAACCTCTTTGAACAGGGTGAAGTGGCAAATGCCTGTAATCCCAGCGGCTCCAGTGACTGAGACAGGAGGATTGCAAGTTCAAAGCCAGCCTCAGCAAAAGTAAGTCCTTAAGCAACTCAGTGAGACTCTGTCTCTAAATAAAATACAAAATAGGGCTGGGGATGTGGCTCAGTGGTGGAGTGCCCCTGAGTTCAATACCTGGTACCAAAAAACAAACAAACAAACAAACAAACAAAAAGCAAAAGCAAAACAAAAAACCAACAACAACTTTGAAGTGTGGATCAATGGTTAAGTGCCTCTGGTTTCAATCCCCAAACCCTAAAAACAAAACCAAAAACTACATTGAGATTCCATTTTCTCCCAGTCAGAATGACAATCATCAAAAATACATATAAAAATAAATGCTGGCAAGGTTGGAGGGGGCTCTTATACACCGTTGGTGGGAATGTAAATTAGTACCACCACTATGTAAATCAGTAAGGTGTTCCTCAAAAAACTAAAAATAGCCCACTGTGGAGACATATACCTATAATCCAGCTATTCAGGAGACTGAGATAGGAGGACTGCAAATTCAGTGCCAGCCTTGACCATTTAGTGCAACCCTGACTCAAGATAAAACATTTTAAAAATGCTGAGAATGTAGCTCAATAGAAGAGTGCCCCTGGGTTCAGTCCCCAGTCCTGGGGAACAGGGGAGAACAGCACTAAAAGTAGATAGAACTACCAAATGATCCAACTATACCACTCCTTGGTATATATCTGAAGGAGTTAATGTCAGCATACTATCAAGATACTGCATACTCATGTTTATCACAGCATGATTTACAATCACCAGGGTATGGAATCAGCCTAGGTACCCATCAACAGATGAATGGATAGAGAAAATGTGGCATTTCTACACAATGAAATATTATTCAGCCATAAAGAAGAATGAAATCATGTCATTTGCAGGAAAATGGATGGAACTGGAAGACATCATGTTAAGTGAAATAATCCAGACTCAGAAGGACAGCTATTCCATGTTTTCTCTCAAATGTGGAATATAGGTCAGGGGAGACATATGAAATAGAAGAAAGAATATAGAGAAGAGGATAAGGATCAGGGGAAGGAGAGGAGAGAGTAAGGGAAGGTAATGGGGGGGTGAGGATGACCAATACATGTTATAGGCATGTCATGAACAAATCTGCCACAATGAAACATTATTATTGTTATTATTATTATTATATTATAATTTATATTTTTTATTATTGGGTTTCGGGGATTGAACCCAGGAGCACTTTACCACTGAGTCACATTCCAGCCCTTTCTATTTCTTTCTTCTTTTTTTTTTTTGGTACTGGGAGTTGAACCCAGGGCTGCTTAACCTGAGCCACATCCCCCGCCCATTTTTATATTTTATTTAGAGACAGGGTCTCACTGAGTTGCTTAGGGCCTCCATAAATTGCTGAGGCTGACTTTGAACTCACGATTCTCCCTGAGTCGCTGGGATTATAGTACTGTGCCATTGCACCCAGACCTTTCTATTTTTTATTTTGAGACAGAATCTCAATAAACTGCTTAGGGACTTGCCAAAGTGCTAAGGCTGGTCTCATACTTGTGACCTTTCTACCTTAGCACCCAGTTGCTGGGATTACAGGCATATACCACTGTACCTGGCTTGATACCCTTTATTCTGTATAATTAATATGTGCTAATAAAAAAAAGAAAGAAGGAGAAGGAAGGCAACTAGCAAGTTCAAAAGAATCTTACTTAATTCAATGCTCAACTTCTTCTCCTCCCCTGCCTGTCCCCTCCTCCTCCTCCTCCTCCACCTCCTCTTCTTCTTCTTATTCTTGTGCTACTGATTGAACACAGGGCTTCACACATACTAAGCACCCACAGTACCACTGAGCTATACCCCTTGACCTCACTGCCCAGCTTCTGAGTCCCAAGTGCATTCCCAAGGCCAGGAGTGACAGCCTCCCATAAAAATGAGGCCCAAAAGACTAGAGGGAGTTGATAAGACTTTCTCATAAGCATGATGTAGGGCTCTCAAGAGAAGAAATAGGAGATAAAGTCCCTTCCCCCAAAGAATTCATCATTTAATTAACCCTTTCAAGTAATCAGCAGACAGAATTGCATGTTATTAAGAGAGTGATTCTAGAGGCACACTGGTTGGGAATTCTGCTGCTTTCCATATGCCCTTGGGCAAGTTATTTAACTTTTTCTGCACTTCACTTTCATAACTTACAAAGAGGGAAATACTACTACTTCCCTCATAAGGTCATTATGAAGATTAAATGAGGCAACATTTGTAAAGTAATTAGAAAAGTAATTAAACAAGTGCTTAAGTGTTTTAAATAAATAAACATACACTGAACAATTAGAGATTTCAAAATAACATAAGTGAAATACTCATCATGTGGTTTAGCTCAGTAAGAATTCAGAAATAGGGAAAGTGAGGGCTGGTGGTAGGTGGACCAGTCCTGTGTTCAATCCCCAGCATGAAAGAGAAAGACAGAGCAAGAGAGAAAAGAGGAGGAGGAGGAGGAGGAGGAGGAGGAAGAAAGAAGCCAGGTGCGTCGGGGCACACCTGTAATACCAGCAGCTCAGGAGCCCCCTGGGTTAAATTCCCAGTACCAAAAAGAAAAAAGAAAAAGGAAAAAAGAAAAGAAGAAGGAGGAGGAGGAGGAGGAGGGGGAGGAGGTATGAAGGCTGGGGCACAGATGAAATGGAGAGTGAGAAGACATGGTAGAGGCATTAGGATTGGGGAGCAGGGAGTCCTAAGATTGAGACCTGATTATGGAAGACTTTGTAAGCTAGATTTGCTGTAATAGGCAATGGGGAGGTGTTGAGACTTTTCAGAGGGAAATTATTTGATGAAAGCGGTGTTTTAGGGAAGATTCATCGGGCACTAGTTTTCCAGAAAGATTAGAAAAGGGTAGACACTAAAGAGGTAGTTATAGTAATTTCTGGCCTGAGGTGATTAGAAGCTAATTCAATGCTGCTTAAGACATGGAAGAGATCAGAACAGAAAATCAAGGTAAGATTACAGTTAGAATAAAAAACTAAATAACACATAGATGTTTAAAATGAAATATAAGTCTCCCTTCTCTTCAAGACCCCCAGTCTAGCTGGGCACAGTGGCACATGCCTGTAATCCCAGCAGCTGAGGAGGCTGAGGTAGGAGCAAGGTGAGTTCAAAGCAAGACTTAATAATTTAGCAAGGCTTAAGCAACTTAGCAAGACCTTGTCTCAAAACAAAATATAAAAAAGGGCTGGGGATGTGGCTCAATGGTTAAATGCCCCTTAGTTCAATCTCTGGTACCAAAAAGAAAAGAAAACAAACAAACCCAGTCTAACACACACAGAGTTGACTTTTTTTGTGTGTGTCCCTGTGATACTGGGGATTGAACCCAGGGCATTCTGCTGCTGAGCTGCATCCCCAGCCTTTTTTAATTTTTTATTTTGAAATAAAGTCTCACTAAACTGCCAAGGTTGGTCCCGAACTTGTGATGCTCTTGCCTCAGCCTCCCAAGTAACTGGGATGACAGGCACATGTCACCAAGTCCAGCAAGTTGATTCGTTTTATTCTCAATAATTGTGTTCTATACAGTTGCCACAAACACAATTAGCAAACATTTCTCCTGGGAGAAATTCAGGGTTAGGTTCTTACAAGCCTGTGGTCACAATATTTTCAACTGATCAATACATAAGCCATATTTCCATGCCTTATTTAATATGTATTGTAATATGTATTGTCAATTCACTGACATTGAATTCACGGCCAACATCACTATAACTCATGTGCTCAACAAAGCTTGTCTAGCACAAGTATTTTCTCCATAAGGCATATCACAGCCTTCCAGGCTCTGGAACACTAAGAAGAACTTGAGCATAGTTGGGGGATATTTTGTTTTTCTGCAGTACGGGAGTCAAACCCAGGGGTGCTTTACCACTGAGTTACACCCCCAGGCCTTTTTATTTTTTATTTTGAGACTGGGTCTCTCTAAGTTGCCCAGGTTGGCCCTGAACTTGTGATCCTCCTGCCTCAGCCTCCCCCATTGCTGGAATGACAGGTGTGTACCACTGCACCTGGCTTGGTAGAGTGTTCAAAATAATGGAATCTCGCTAGGTGTGGTGGCACATGCCTGTGATCCCAGCTACTTGGGAGGCTGAGACCAAAGAATCTCGAGTTCAATGCCAGCAAAAAGGAGGTACTAAGCAACTCAGTGAGACCCTGTCTCTCTAAATCAAATACAAAAAAGGGCTGGTGATATGGCTTGGTGGTTAAGCATCCCTGGGTTCAATTGCCAATAAAAAATAAAAAATAAAATAAAAGCACATACTTGTGCAAGTGTCACAGAAACCACACTTGGAAGGGTCTCAGGCATTGCTTTCATACCCTGCTATTGTTGCTGTTTTGAAATTTTTAACTTGTGAACAAGAGGCCCCTTATCATTTTCATTTTTGCATTGGGCTACATCTTATATAGCTGGTCCTACATGTATGCATGTGTGTCTATTTAATTTTATAAATGAGACCATAAATACTATCCTGCATTCTGCTGCTGCTTGCTCCTTCTCTTTTCCTTTAAAATTTTTTTTTTTTTTTTTTTTTTTGGAACCAGGGATTGAACTCAGGGACACTGGGCCACTGAGCCACATCCCCAGCCCTATTTTGTATTTTATTTAGAGACAGGGTCTCACTGAGTTGCTTAGGGCCTCGCTAAGTTGCTGAGGCTGGCTTTGAACTCCTGATCCTCCTGACTCAGCCTCCCAAGTTGCTTGGATTACAGGCGCCACCACGCCCGGCCAATTTTTTTTTTTTAAATCAATATTCTATCTTTGGAGATCTTTTTCTATTGACACATATAAATCTACTTCCTTCTAACATCCAACTTATGGAGGTATCCTAATGTATTTATTGAGTCTGTTATCAATGGCCTTTGTTTATGAATTTTTTGCTTTTAGGAATTATGTTGAGCCAGAGGTGGTTGGCACACACCAGTTATCTCAGTTACTCAGAGGCCAAGGCAGGAGGATCACAAGTTCAAGGACAGCCTGGGCAACTTAGCAAGATCCTGTCTTAAAAGAAAAAAAAGTGCTGGGGATATAGTTCAGTGGTAGAATGCCTGTGGGTTTAATCTCCGGAACTAGCAGGGAAAAAGAAAGAATTGTTTTTAATTTACAGAAAAGTTACAAAGATAGTCCAGAGGATTCCCACATACCCACATCCTGCTTCCCCAATTATTAACATTTTGCCTTAGTATGGTACATTTGTCACAATTATTATTATTTCAGGGGGGAGGTTACCAGGGATTGAACTCAGGAGCACTTAACCACTGAGCGACATCACCAGCCCTATTATGTATTTTATTTAGAGACAGGGTCTCACTGAGTTGCTTAGCGCTTCGCTTTTGCTGAGGCGCTTTGAACTCCCGACCCTCCTGTCTTAGCCTCCTGAGCAGCTGGGATTACTGGTGTATGCTATTGTGCCCACCTATTGATACTGGCTACTAACCCCGGTCCAAACTTTATCAGATTTCCTTAGTTTTTGTTTGTTTGGTTGGTTGTAGATGGACACAATACCTTTGTTTTTTATTTATTTGTTTTTATGTGGTGCTGAGGATCGAACCCAGTGCCTCATGTAATCTAGGCAAGTGCTCTGCCACTGAACCACAGCCCCAGCTCCCAGATTTCCTTAGGGTTTTTTTTTGTTTGTTTGGTTGGTTGGTTTTTGTTTTGTTTTGTTTTGTTTTGTTTTTGGAACCAGGGATTGATTGAACTCAGGGACACTTGGCCACTGAGCCACATCCCCAGCCCTATTTTGTATTTTATTTAGAGACAGGGTCTCACTGAGTTGCTTAGGGCCTCGCTAAGTTGCTGAGGCTGGCTTTGAACTCCCTATCCTCCTGCCTCAGCCTCCCAAGTGCTGGGATTACAGGCGTGCGCCACCAGGACCAGCAATTTCCTTAGTTTTTAATCTCATATCCTTTTTCCGTACTAGGATCCCATCCAGGCTACCACATTATGTAATTTTTTTTTTCATATCTTCTTAGGCGTCACTTGGCTCTGACAGTTGAGTTTCTGCTTTTTATCATTGTCATTCTACATCAATTCTGACTAATGGGAGAAAAACCCATCGGAGCTAACTGTGCCCAGAATACAGGATCAGCAAACAGCTGAGTCTAGATCTCTATCCCCATTCTCCTACCTGCCACAATCCCTCTTCTCTGAAGTTCTCAGTCACCTTCCTTTTCCACCATATCCACCAAGTGCCCTGTGCATTCCTTCTTTGCCCTCTGACTTCAACCTACCAATGATACAACAGGGACTTAGGCTGCTTTTGCTAAAAGCTGTGACTCTTCACCTAGACCTGCAGATGCCCTATGGGTAACTGAAAGTGGGATGCAGCTTGATCTCTCAGCCTTCATTCTGCATCTGTCTCCTTAATTGCGCTGAACTTTGAGTCAGGTCCCTGCTCAGTTTTGCACATTAGCATGTTAATCATTTAAGGAGTGTTCATCTAAAAATTGGTAATAAAAGGTTTATTAGCCCTAAGTTTACAAGACCTATCTCCTCCTCCTTCAAGACTGGGGCCTGGATTTGCTGGGAGATTTGCAGCATCCTCTTTCAGACCCCTGGAGTGTGGCCTAGAAGCTTTCAGTAGTTGTCCTGCGCCGCCTTCCAGGAATAGCAGAATCAATCATCTCACAGAAACTGAATTGCCCTCTTGTAGAATTACAGGTCTGATGGATAAATATCCTGAGAAGCAAGTGAAAATTGCCCCCTCAAAGTATAAGGACTTCTCTGGAGCCACTTTGCAAAACAAGAACTGAGAGAATGATCAACCAGACTGCTTAATTATGCATACCTCTCACACCCTACTCCAATACTTCCTCTGTTTCAACCTAAAACTCCCCTCCCTCACCCCGTCAGCACCCTGAAGACAGGGCTGAGATGCTGGATCTCACTTTGTCTTTCCAATATGGCCATAGCAACTAAAATTTCCTTTGCTTTTTTGGGGGGAGGTGGGGGGTACCAAGGATTAAACTCAGGGGCACTCAGCCACTGAGCTAAGCCACATCCCCAGCCCTATTTTGTATTTTATTTAGAGACAGGGTCTCACTGAGTTGCTTAGTGCCTCACTCTGGCTGAGGCTGGCTTTGAACTTGAGATCTCCTGTCTCAGCCTCCTGAACTGCTGGGATTAGAGGTGTGCACCATTAGACTGGTCCTTTGATGCTTTTTACCATTACCTTTTCTGCTTGTTTTTTGCCCCTACCTTCATGGGGAGTCAGGTCTCAGGCCTAGGATTCCTGGTAAGAATGACAAGTCTTCCTTTGAGTCAATTATTACTTACTAGACTTCTTTACCAAAGATCAAGGTTCCCTCATATATCCCTTAACTTGTACTATATTTATTTATTTTAATGTTTTATTTATATTTATTATTATTTTATTATTTAATGTATTTATTTTGATGTTTCCCACATTCAGAGTATTTTATTTTAGATTTTAAATTAGTTGCTGACAGATTTTATTAGTTGCTAATCTCTAGTACAATTCTTTTTTTTTTTTTGATACTGGGGACTGAACCCAGAGGAACTTAACCACTGAGCCATATTCCTTATCCTTTTTATTTTTTATTTTTTTGTTTTGCGATGGTCTGACTAAGTTTCTCAGGGCCTCACTAAATGGCTGAGGCCGGCTTTGAACTTGTGATCTTCCTGCCTCAGCCCCCCAAATCACTGGGATTATAGGTGTGGGCCACCACACCTGGCTTTCTAGTACAATTCTAAGCAAGGAGTTGCTTGGTGTAATATTGGGAAGATTGAGGGCTACGAAAAGTAAAGGCACAGAACTGGGTGCGGTGATGCACGCCTGTAATCCCAGCACTTGGGTGGCTGAGGCAGGAGGATCGTGAGTTCAAAGCCAGCCTCAGCAACTTAGTGAGACCCTAAGCAACTCAGTGAGACCCTGTCTCTAAATAAAATACAAAATAGGGCTGGGGATGTGACTCAGTGGTAGAGCGCTTGCCTCACCGGATCCAATCCTCAGCACCACATATAAATAAATAAATAAATAAATAAATAAATAAATAAATAAGGTATTCTGCCCATCAACAACTTAAAAGAAAAAAAAGTAGTAGAGGTAGGGAGTTTGGGAAGGAGAACTGGTATTCTGGGGACGTTCATGCACCTGATTGGTATGTGTCCTTAGTAAAGGTGAAATGCGCTTTTTTTTTTTTTTTTTTTTTTGGTAGATGACTCATGTGGTCTCATTACTCAGAGTACTCATGCCCCATAGCTGTGGGCTAAACAACATAGGACAAATACAGAAGTCCTAGAGAAAGTTGCAAATACGGATTTGGAACATGGATAAGAGGTCAGTGTCCAGAAATTTGAGAGTTGTCTGCTTTTGGAAGCAGAAGGGGAAAGCATGACAGTGAATTAACCACAGAAGGATAAGAGTGGAGGGCAGAGGAAAGGAAAAACCTTTTCCATAGTTAGGTGACAGAGGGAAGAAAGACCCAGGGAGGAGACCAGGGATAGGCTGGAAAGCTGGAGGTCTTAGAGCAGTGGTACAGAAACCCATGGAGGAAAGAGAGTGAAAAAGTGGGTAGCAGAGATACAGGAGGCCTTGGCAGAAGGAAGGTTGAGAAAGGCCTCTGATTTCTGAGCTCTAACTTAGGGGAAGGACATTGGGTGTAAACTGCTCAGAGATGGCTGGTAGAAAGGAAAGAAATAGGAGAGCATCTGCACATTGCAAAGGGATTAGAAGATTTTCTTATACATTTTTGTGGGCAAAAGAAAGTAACCCAGAAGTTGCTTTCGAAAAGTGGGATTTAAGTTCTATCTTTTAATTTCCCCATAAAGGGAAACTAACAAGTTAAGCTCATGAAAGCAGGAATTGCTATCTATTTTGACTTTGATTATATTTTCTAGAGCCTAGAAAAGTGACTGATATCTGGTAGGTGTTCAATAAGTATTGATGACTAGGAAGACAAGAAGGAATTAAGTCTGGAGAGTAAGAAAAGAGACTGACATTAGAATAAAGGAGGATTATCTCAGACCCCAGGGAAGATTGAGCTAGAGATTGGGAGGAGAAACTCATGCCCCATAGCCTTAGCTGAATGACATTTGAGATCCAGTGAAGATGGACTGTGATTGCGCACCTTGAGGAACTGAAGGCAGAAAATTTCTCCTGCTTCCACACAGGGCAGCCAAGAGCTGGCCTGGGACACCAGCTGGGTGTTTTTTTCAGTCTTTTGCATTTCAGCTGAACCCTGTGTACAATTGAAAAAAGAGAAGTGACAGTGTAGTGACATGATTTAGTTTAATGAGCTACTGATCACCTGCCAAGTGGGTAGGAAGTTGGGTTTTTTTTTTTTCCTGCCCACTTTTGTAGAAAAAATAGTTTTGTAAATGAGTCATCTGGTCTCATTACCCTGAGTACAAATCAGTGAGCTGATAAGAGGTCAAAACCTAGGGAGACCATATCCATCCCCTCACCCCATCCCCAGTTTCTGGTTGGAAGGATATGCTCATTATCTCGATTGTGGGAAGGATTTCATGGGAATAAACATATGTCAAAACTATATAGTTGTACACTTTACATTTATGCAGTTTACTATGTATCAATTATATTTCTTTTTTGGAACTGAGGATTTAACCCTGGGTTGCTTTACCAGTGAGTCACATCCCCAGCCCTTTTTATTTTCTATTTTGAGACAGGGTCTCAGTAAGTTGCTTAGGGCCTCCACTAAGTCACTAAAACTGTCCTTAAACTGTATTCCAGCACTGGGGCTATAGCTCAGTTCGTAGAGTGCTTGCTTTGCAAGCACAAGGCCCTGGGTTCAATCCCCAGCACCGCAAAAAGAAAAATAAATAAACTTGTATTCCTCCTACCTCAGCCTCCTGAGCCACTGGGATTACAGGTGTGTGCCACCACACCTGCTTCAATTATATTCAATAAGGCTATTTTCCAAAAGAAAAATAAAAAAGAATCTTATGTGTAAGATTTTTATAATCAGAGTTTGTGTAATTTGTATGTGGCTATTTACATAATATACTTTTCTAATTCATCTTTATAGTCAAAGAGAAAGACATTTTTTTAAATTTATTTTTTTATTTTTACTGACTGCATTTTGATTTACTGTACACAAATGGGGTACAACTTTTCGTTTCTATGGTTGTGCATGATGTAAATTCACACCATTCATGTAATCATACATGTACATCGGGTAATAATGTCTGTCTCATTTCACCATTTTCATACCCCTGCTCCCTCCTCCCTCTCATTTCCCTTTACATAATCTAAAGTTCCTCCATTCTTCTCTCACCCCCTACTCTCCACCCCCATTATGTATCATCATCCACTTATCAGGGAAAGCATTCAGCCTTTGGTTTTATGGGATTTGTTTATTTCACTTAGCATGATATTCCCCAATTCCATCCATTTATCTGCAAAAACCATAATATTATTATTCTTTATGGCTGAATAATATTCCCTTGTGTATATATACCCATAATTTCTTTACCTTTTTTTAAAATTTAATTTATTTTGATTCATTGTACACAAATGGAGTACACTGTCATTTCTTTGGTTGTACATGAAGTAGAGTCACACCATTTGTGTAATCATACATGTATATAGGGTAATGATGTTTGTCTCCTTTTGTTATTTTTCCTTCCCCCCACCCTATCCCCACCCCTCTTTTTCCTCTATGCAATCCATCCTTCCTCCATTCTTGCCTTTCTCCCATCCCACCTTATGTATCATCATCCACTTATCAGAGAGATCATTAGGCCTTTGGTTTTTGGGGATTGACTTATCTCACGTAGCATGACATCCATAGTTTCTTTATCCATTTGTCTGTTGAAGGGCATCTAGGTTGGTTCCACAATCTAGCTATTGTGAATTGAGCTGCTATAAACATTGATGTGGTTGTGTTACTGTAGTATGCTAATTATAAGTCATTTGGGTACAAACCGAGGAATGGAATAACTGGGTCAAAATGTGGGTCCATTCCAAGTTCTCTGAGGAATCTCCATACTGCTTTCCAGAGTGGCTGCACCAATTTGCAACTCCACCAGCAATGTATGAGTGTACCTTTTTCCCCACATCCACACCAACATCTGTTCCTGTTTGTGTTCTTGATAATTGCCATTCTAATCGGAATAAGATGAAATCTTAGAATTGTTTTAATTTGCATTTCTCTAATTACCAGAGATGTTGAACACTTTTTCATATATTTATTAATCGCCTGTACGTCTTCTGTAAAGTGTCTGTCCAGTTCCTTGGTCCATTTATTGATTGGGTTCTTTTTATTGTTGTGTAAAATTTTGTAAGTTCTTTATAAATTTTGCAGATTAGTGCTCTATCTGAAGTGCCTGTGGAAAAGATTTTCTCCCACTTGGTAGGCTCTCTTTTCACATTATTGATTGTATCCTTTGCTGAGAAAAAGCTTTTTAGTTTGAATCCATCCCATTTATTGATTCTTGTTTTGATTTCTTATGCTTTGGGAGTCTTGTTAAGGAAGTCTGGTCCTAAGCTTTTGAAATAAATCATGTATCATCATATATATAGTACACATATAATTATATACATATGTATATATAACCATATATATGCATACTTTTTTTGTTCTTGTTGTTGTGCTTGGGATGGAACCCAGGGTCTTGCTCATGCAGGCAAGTGCTCTACCACTGAGCTAGACCTCTAGCTCTAAAATCAAATAATTACCTTGGGGAAAACAAAGGACAGCCCAGGGAGACAAGATACAAAGAGTGTCATTGTAGAATTTCTAGCCACATACCAGGATAAACTAGCCACTCCCTCTCCTGGGGGTAGGAGGGAGAATTGAAGAGGAAACAGTCTTTGGTTTGGTAACCTTGGGTAAGAATATTGAGTTCTTTGTTCTTTGTGTACTTTCTTTCTTTTCTTTTCTCCCCCATGCCTCCGCCCCCAGTCATACCCAGGGCAGCAAGTGCAGTAGGTAAGCACACACTAACACTGAGCTAACGCCCTACCCCCTGTAACTTCTTGGACCAGCCTTTCCTTGCCCTCCTCAACCTCCAGAACATCCTCCCTTTCATAGACCAGAGAAAGACTGCTTTCTCCTGGGGAAGTCAGTTATTCTGCCATTCTTCAAGTCACAGGGTCCCACTTAGATGTCCTGATGTGCTACAGAATTTGAGATGCCAGTGCAACCCACCTGGAAGGATCCAGAGCCTGTTTTCCCTGTTCCCAGTACTCAGCCAGGAACCAGACCTTGCTGAGGAAAATCTGCTATTACAAACTTCGTTGAAGGGATTTTGAAATTATTTCCAAAGGAATTAAACAGCGAAGGATTTAAATTCCTCCCAATTTTATATCCATTGTTACAATTTAAGGGTTTTTATGGCAGATGATATAAGACAGTCCTGGGTGCTGTTCTAAAGCACCCAGGATTGCTGGGTGCAATCCTGCCCAGACAGGGTTGGCTTTTGATATTGACTTGAAATTCAGAAAGGTTTGAGATTTAAATTTGTGGGATGGGAATAACAAATCAATATTTGCATTGTAATCTCAAACTTGTCTGCTTAATAGACCACATTAATGAGTGTAGAGAGTAAAAGTCAACTAACTTCCTGAAGCAACAGTCCTCAAATTTCTCAAAAATCTTCTAAGAATTCCAGGAGGAATGGAGCCACGAGTGATTATCATTATCTTCTCATTATTCAGGATTTGGCTCAAAAGCCAACTCCTCAAAGGGACTTCCCTGACCACTCTCTATCACATTACTGGTCACCATCACATTACTCTTTTTTATTTATTTATTTTGGTACTGGGGTTTGAACCCACGGGTGGTCTACCATTAAGGAGCCTTGAACGTGAGCTCTTCCTACCTCAGCCTTCCCAGTTGCTGGGATAATAGGCATGCACTACTGTGCCAGGCTCTCTTACTTCTTTCAATGCAGCACCTTCAGAATTCACAATTAAATTCAAATTAAGACCATACTCTTTCCAGGCACACCCTGGACAATGAGCATAGTCTGTGTACCCAAGCCAGGTCATTTTTAATCAACGTGGGACTGACTCCTCCAGGAATTTTGCCCTGATCTCCTCATTGGGTTGACTGAGACTCTGTCAGATCTGTCATGTCTTGAGGTTCTCCCTACCCAGTCCCATTTTTTCTCTCTTTACCTTTCCCAGCTATTATTACCCTCAATAAACCTCTTCAACTTCTAACTCTGTCTCAGCATCTGCTTCCTAGAGAACCCAAACCAATGCACTGGATAATAAAATAATGCAAAACAGATTAAAAAAAAAAAAAGACCCAGCTATCCCACTTCTTGGTATTTTCCCCAAAGATCTAAAATCAGCAGCATTCTACAGGAACAGAACCACCTCAATGTTTATAGCAGCACAATTCACAATAGCTAAGTTACAGAATCAACCTAGGTGCTGTCAATAGATGAATGGATTAAGAAATTGTGGTGTGTACACACAGTGGATTTCTTCTCAGCCGTAAAAAAAGAATGAAGGGCTGGGGTTGGAGCTCTGTGGTAGAGCGCCTGCCTAGCACGTGTGTGGCACTGGATTCAATCCTCAGCACCACATAAAAATAAAATAAAAAATAAGTAAATAAATAAATAAAGGTATTGTGTCCATCAACAACTAAAAAATTTGTTTTAAAAAACAATGAAAATTGCCGGGAGTGGTGGCGCACGCCTGTAATCCAAGCGACTTGGGAGGCTGAGTCAGGAGGATCGCGAGTTCAAAGCCAACCTCAGCAACTTAGTGAGGCCCTAAGCAACTCAGTGAGACCCTGTCTCTAAATAAAATACAAAATAGGGCTGGGGATGTGGCTCAGTGGCCGAGTTCCCTGAGTTCAATCCCTCGTTCCAAAAAAAACAAAAAAAAACAAAAAAAAATGAAATTATGGCATTTGCATATAAATGGATGGAAATGGAGAATATCATGCTAAGTGAAATTAGCCAAACTCAGAAACTAAAAAATTGAATATTTCCTCTCACATGTGGAAGCTAGAGTAAAATAAAAAGAGGAGGGAAGGACAGGATATCATAAAGATAAAGGGAAGATCAGTAACGTAGAAGGAGATTGAGAGACAGAGTGGAGGGATGGGCAAGGAGAGGCAACAGAAAATGAGTTTTTTTAAAAAACATGTTATGTGCATACATAAATATACCACAGGGAACTTCACTTTATGTGTGATAGAAAGAACCAATCAAGGGCTGGAACTGGAGCTCAATGGTAGAGTGCTTGCCTAGCATGTTGAAAGACTGGGTTTGATCCTCAGCACCACATATAAATAAATAAATAAATAAATAAATAAATAAATAAATAAATAAAAATAAAGGCATAGTGTCCATCTACAACTCAAAAAAAATTTTAAAAAAGGAACTAAGGAAGTCTAGTAGAAGAAGGAGAATGGGGGAGGGGAGGGAAGGGAGAGAAAAGGGTACAATCATGAACTGAAATTGAATTCCATGCATGTATGTGTTTGTTGGAATTAACCAACTACTATGTATATCTATAGAGCTCTTGAAAAGCTGGAGCTGAGCATGGTGGCACATGCCTGTAATCCCAGAGGCTTGGGTGGCTGAAGCAGGAGGATTGCAAGTTCAGAGCTAGCCTCAGCAATTCAGAGTCCCTACTAAGCAACTTGGCAAGACGCTGTTTCAAAATAAAAAATAAAAGGGTTGGGGATGTGGCTCAGTGGTAAAGCACTCCTGGGTTAAATCCCTAGTACTCCCCTTAAGAAAAAAAAGAAAGAATATGAACACAATTTGCTATTATACAAAGCACTGAAAGTTGTGAAGTATTTTGATTATTGACTGATGTGAATCAACAAATGTTTACTGAACATCTACTATATGTCAGGTACCATTTGTATTAACTTTCTATGACTGCTATAACAAGTTATCAGAACTTCAGTGGCTTAAAGCAACATAAGTTTATTATCTTACAGTTCTGGAAGTCCAAAATCCTAAAATCAAAATTTCCGCAAGGATATGTTCCTTCTGGAGGCTCTAGGAGAGAATCTATTTCCTTGTCTTTTCTAGCTTCTAGAAGCTTCTGCATTCTTTGGATCATGACTCTTTCTTCCATCTTTAAAGCTAGCCACATGGCATGGTTAAATTAAATAAGTAGGAGGCCATTAGCCTAAGACTGGCTCCAGACTTTGAGTTCCTATGGAACAAACTCCAACCTAACTTAGTATGTAAACAAATCTAAATGTAATTTAGGAGTATAACACACAGCCAAGTTTCAGCCAATCACAAGCAGCTCAAATAAGGTAGATACCTTTGCTTCTGGGACAAGCCTATAAAAGGCTGCTGCTCACACTGCTCTGAAACTCTTCTGATTCTGAGAACTTGCTGATTCACAAATCCTTCTTTGCTCAAACTTTGCTAAATCTGATTTGTCTAAAGTTGGTTTTGTTTTGTGCTACTGTGTATTGAACCCAGGGGTTCTCTACCACTGAGCCACATTCCTAGTGTTTTTATTTTATTTTGAGACAAGTTCTCACTCAATTGCCCAGGTTAGCCTAGAACTTGTGATCTTCTTGCCTCACCTCCCCAACTCTGCCCAATAGCTAGGTTCACAGGCATGCACCACCCAATTTTTCTAAAAATTTTATCAGCATCTTCAAATATTTCTCCCATTCTCTGATCATTGCCTCTGTAGTCTCATCTCCTCTGACTGATGCTCTTTCCTCCCTCTTATAAGAACTCTTGTGATGACATTGGGCCCAGCTGGATAATCCAGAATAATCTCCCCATCTCAAGACCCTTAACTTAATCACATCTGCAAAGTCCCTTTTGTCATGAGAAATAACATATTTAGGGACCACTGATGTGGACATCCAAGATGTGGGCATTGCTGGAAGGACAATATTTTGCATTATTGTGGCAATACACACAGGGAAGAAGATCTGAGATCTCCCAGAGATTCTATTCTAAGGTAGGAGAGATGAATAACACTCAGGTAAATTAATTAACACTTTCAGAGGTTGATAAATGCTATGAAGATATTTTAAAAAGAGTGTATGAGCCGGGTGTGGTGGCGCACACCTGTAATCCAAGTGACTTGGGAGGCTGAGTCAGGAGGATCGAGAGTTCAAAGCCAGCCTCAGCAACTTAGCGAGGCCCTTAGCAACTCAGTGAGACCCTGACTCTAAATAAAAAATACAAAATAGGGCTGGTGATGTGGCTCAGTGGCTGAGTGGCTGAGTGTCCCTGAGTTCAATCCCTGGTTCCAAAAAAAAAAAAAAAAAAAAAAAAAAGAGTGTATGGTGGTGCACTACTGCAATCCTAGCCACTGGGGAGGCTGAGGCAGGAGGATCGCAAGCTTCAGCAATTTAGGACCCCATCATCTGTGTTGGTACCAAAGGGCCAAGCTAATGACAGTGTCTTCTCCTGTTACGGGTGGTTTACAGAAGAAAGTCACCCCTGAGCTTCTTAGTGATGTTGGTATTTTTCTCACTGGCACTTCCTGATGGCCTTGGTAATCAGGGTTTCTCTGTGCTTTATGCTCTCTTACAATTGACTCTAGTGTGCCTACTTCACTGAAGCATTTTATCCTTTCCTCCCCCAATTACTATAGCAATTTAGGCATTTGACTTTCACTTGGCAAGAGTTATCAACTTCCTCCAAGTTTCTAGACGTCTCTGGGGCATATCCTTACCAGTAAGTTAAATTCTACCCCAAGAAAGTGACCCGCAAGTCAAGGAACACTCCTTTATCTACTCTTGTATTTCATGCCCTGGACTAAGCATCATCAGAATCCAATACCATAGCTACTCCCCAACTCTTATTGGTACATGTTGGGTAGTTCTTGCAGATACTTTGAAGTATCTACAAGTATCTCCCTTTCTTCCTCCATCAAGTCCAGCCTGTTCTCGCTGGACTATGAGGCAACCTAATACTAATTAAGACCCTCAAGGGCTGGGGATATAACTCAGTTGGTAGAATGTTTTCCTTGCAAGCACAAGGCCCTGGGTTCAATCCCCAGCACTGCAAAAAAAAAAAAAAAAAGACCCTCGAAGTTGGGAGATTCTGAGGGGGAGAGGCCTCAACAGCATCTCACTAAGGAGAAAATGCTAACTCTTAACAGGTAGAGGTGGGCTCCCTCTTAAAGCTCTGAGAATTCAGAGAAGAATAGAGAACCAAAATCTTTGAGGTCACCTCCCACCTCTGACTCCAGATATTTCTATTCAATGTATCAGTCTCAGGTTTTCCCAGCCAGGGCCCTGACCTTGAGTGCAGATCTGCCTGTTGAACTCTATTGAGTTAGGAGTTGAGTCTTAAGATTTTTTTTTTTCCCCTTTCCTACTGCTATAGATAAGAGCCTCTTTGTAAGTCACCAAAGAGGCCCTCTGACCTTCACAGGGCCAAAACAAAAATTTTCAATGTTTGTTAACTGCTCTCAGCTTTTCATTATCTCCTGGAAGGGTTCAATGCAACTTAATAACACGCAGTCAATTCCATTGTCCCTGTATTCCTTGCTGCTATCTGTCTGCCTAACCCATATGCCTGAATTGTTGAACTCTATATTCTTCCACTTCACCATATTGAAAGTTTAAGCAACTGAAGCCACTATCTCCTCCCAGAGACTCTCTACCGCTACACAATCCAGAGTTTTTCTTTCTTTCTTTCTTTCATCTTTTCTCTTCTCTTCTCTTCTTTCTCTTTCTTCTGGAGTTGTGATGAGTGCAGTGGTGCTAGTTTGTAATCCCAGAAACTCCAGAGGCTGAGGCAGGAAGATTGCAAGCTTGAGGCCAATCTGGCCATCTTTCAGAGCTCTTGTCTGAAAATAAAAAATAAAAGACTTGGGAGAGTAATTCAATGATAGAATGCCCCTGGGTTCAATCCCCAGTACCAAAAAAAAAAAAAAA
>JAJEJO010000258.1:4992-72348 GCA_020662805.1 Glaucomys volans | reverse complement strand
AAAAAAAAAAAAAAAAAAAAAAAAAAAAAAAGAGCTAGAATCTCTTGTCTTGCTATGTTGCCCAGGCTGGCCCTGAACTCCTGGGCTCAAGTGATCATCCTGCCTCAGCCTTTCCAGTAGCTGGGAAAATAAGTATGTACCAGGGCTAAGTCATGCAGTTCTCAAATCCCATTTTATTATTGGCTTTTTCAGATCACTGCTGGAACCAACTGAGTCAGTTCAGGTAGTTTGAAAAGCAGATATGGACACGAAAATTAGGAGTGCAAAAGGTGTATCAAGTGGTAATACCTGGGGAAGACAAAGGGGAAGGAAGCAGGAGTAGGCAGAGAAAGCCTTTGGATAGTGACGCAGATCAGATGCTTTTGAAAGTCAAGGAAGTAGGAAGCAAAATTAAACAAGCTATGATGTAGACCCTTCCAAGCTGCAGTCTACCCAGTGAGAAGGCCCAGAACAAAGAATATCCTTTGGAGAAGTCCAACACTCGTCAGAAATGACCAGACCCACACTGTGCTTGGTCATTGTCTAGGGGCTATCCAGGAGGAGTGCAGCCCTACCTTTGACACTGCAGTGGATCCCAAAGGTAAAGCAGCTGGAGGTGGTAGCTAACTGCATTCTGGCAATTGAAGGCAGATTCTTGTATTTATTTATTTTGGTACTGAGGATGGAATCCAGAGGTGCTTTATCACTATACTACAACCCTAGTCCTTTTTATTTTTTATTTTGAAGACAGGATCTTACTAAATTGCCCAGACTGGCCTCCAACTTGTGATCTTCCTGTCTCAGCCTCCAGAGTCATTGAGATTACAGGTGTGCTGGTCACGACGCCTGACTTGAATGGCAGATTCTTTCTTAAAGGGAGCTATGGTTGCCCTATCAGGCATTGTGTTTTTGAGTCTAGTGTTATTTCGATATATCATTTTACCTCTGTACTATGAGACATAAACTTTGAAAAAGATTCTGATAAGGAACCTAAACAAATGAGGCAATTAGCGGAATTCTGCTAAAACTTTGGCATAGCGGACTGGGAGAATTGGAGGAATCTTGGGGCTCCAGGAATGTGTGCATAGGTTTTAGCTGCCAAGTTTCTGTCTCCCTCACTGATGAGGGAAGGAAAGAAAGATGGGTGGTGGAATCAGCTGTTGTTTGGGTGTGTGAAGAAAAGCTGGCTCTCTCTCCTCAGAATGGCGTTTTAACAAGTCAAAAAAAATTATGCAGAAGGAATCCAATCCTTTAATTTCATTGGAATTGGAAATATGTGGCTTTTTTGCTTTTCTTTTTCTTTTAAATTATACTCTTACTCATTTTTTTTGTGGCACTGGGGATTGAACCCAGGACATCATTCATGCTAGGCAAATACACTTTCACTGAGCTACATCTCCAATACTTAAATGATACTTTTTTTTTTTAAACTGGGGTTGGTTCTAGGCATACTTTACCACTGTGCTACATCCCCAGCCCTTTTTATTTGGTATTTTATTTATTTATTTATTTTCCATTTTCAAAAAAATGGTATTTAGCTTTAAATGTAAAATTACTGGGGATGTAAAAAGAAAACAGCCAAAGAAGAAATAGAACAAATGATTACAAGCAATTAACACCTGAATGCGACAGATTCACAGCCCCTTCACAAATAGGAGCCTTTTTATTTTTTATTTTAAGACGAGATCTTGCTAAATTGCTGAGGCCGGACTTGAACTTGCAATCCTCCTGCCTCAGCCTCCAGAGTCACTGAGGTTACAGGCATAAGTCACTGTGCCTGGCACAATACTCTCATTTTGAATGTATACTGGAGACTTGGAACACATTGGAACTTAGTTGCTCAAAGGATTAGAGGTGCTTGGCTGGGACATTAAAGGTGGGTCAACTCAAGGAACTTCCAGAAGAGTCTTTCCTTAGGGAGTGACTCTGATTAGGCTGAAAAAAAGTTGCTTGGAATTCTTTGTCCCAAATTGTTATCCTTTTATGTTACCAGATATGGTTACACTTATTCATGTACCCAGCGAATGATAAAAAGGAGGGGCTGGAAGACAGAACATGATTGTTTTTTGTTTGTTTGTTTCCTCAGAAGCCCACAGGAGCCTGGTGAGGTGGCACACATCTGTAACCCCAGTGACTCAGGAGGGTGACTCAGGAGGTTGAAGCAGAATCCCAAATTTGAGATTAATCTCAGCAATTTAGTGAGGTCCTAAGGAACTTAATGAGACCCTGTCTCAAATAAAAAATAAAAAGGGCTGGGGGGTATAGCCCAGTGGCAAAGTGTCCCTAGATTCCACCCCCAGTTCAAAAGATAAAGAAGAAGAAAAAGGAGGAGTGGGGTGGTGGGGGTGGCTGGGTGGGGGGAGGGTGGAGAAAGAAGGAAGAAGCCTATGGGATCTGAGTGCGATAGTGCGCACCTGTACTCCCAGCTACTGGGGAAGCTGAGGCAGCAGGATTGAAAGTTTGAGGCTAGTTTGGGGCAAAAAGAGGCAGGGGACTGGGAATGTAGTTCAGTGGTAGAGCATTCCTGGGCACAATCCCTAGTGCTGAAAAAAAAAAAAAAAAAAAGGCAGGTACAGTAGAGCACACCTGTAGTCCCAGTGGTTTAGGAGGCTGAGGCAGGAGGATCACAAGTTCAAAGCCAGCCTCAGCCATTTAGTAAGACCCTAAGCAACTTAGTGAGACTCTGCCTTAAAACAAAATAATAATTAAAAAAAAAAAAAAAAAAAAAGGAAAGGGCTGAGGATGTAGCTCAGTGGTAAATTGGTAAATTGCCCCTGGGTTAAATCTCCAGTAGCAAAAAACAAAACAAAAACAAAAACAAAAGGAGAAGCAGCAGCCCACAGAAAATGATACAATTATGAATTCCGAGAGCATATTCTTACATCTTCTTAATTCTCTGAGGAAACTGAATCCCAAACAGTTTAGAAGACTGGCTAGGAGTACAGCTTTCCCAGAAATAAAATTAGAATACAGATTTCCTGATTCCTGAGTCAGGGCTCTGCTCAATGATGTCCTAAAATTGCCGCAGCTCTGCTTCCCTGGTCAAACTGAAGAATGGAGGGTAAGAGTCACAGAATGAAATACCTTCTCGGGACTCTTAGAGATCCTGAACCCCAAGGTTGGAAGGGTATATAAATTGAGAATCTATAGAGTGACTCTTTTTTGTGGAACTGGGGATAGAACTCAGGGGTACTCTTCCTCTGAGCTATCCCCCACTCAACCCTTTTCTTGTTTTCTCTTTAAACTGCCCACGCTGGCCCTGAAATTTTCATCTTCCTGCCTCAACTTTCCAATTGCTGGGATTATAGGTATTACAGACATGACTATTTCTTATCTTCCCTAGCCATACCTAGAATCGAAATTTTACCCAACCAGGAAAAGCCTCAAGTATTAGTATACTTATGTTACTATTGCTGTTAAAGAGACAAGTATCTGTAGCCAAGCACGGTGGTACACAACTGTAATCCCAATAACTCCTGAGGCTGTCAGGAGCAACATAAATTCCAGGCTAGCCTCAGCAATTTAGTAAGACTCTGTCTCAAAATAAAAAATAAAAAGGTTGGGGATGTTGCTCAGCGGTAAAGTCCCCCTGGGTTCAACCCCTTGCATGAAGAGATATAAAATATATATATATATATATATATATATATATATAGAGAGAGAGAGAGAGAGAGAGAGAGAGAGAGAGAGATTTGTAAACAAAACTCAAGAGAGAAATGATGACTAACAGGCTAAAAAGAAGAGAGAAATGATGACTATCAGGCTAAAAAGTCATCAGGGTCAATGGTCACTGTCCCCTGTCCCCACCTTCACCACTAGTCTACTACATAAAGTTCCTGCCTCCATCAAGCCTTGCCTTTGCATTTATCAGAGACCTAGATCAGCCTTCTGTAGTATTGCCATTTTTTTTGCTCAAAAACCCTCAATAGCTCTCCATTACTTACCAATAAAGTCTTGCAAAATTAACCTTTCATCTTATTTCCTATTCCCCTGTTCCTTTTTTCAGTCCACAAGCTCTCTCTCCTTTCAGTTCCCTCAATAAACATGCTTTCTGTCTCTGGGCCTTTGGACATTTTCCTTGTTCTTTTTCTTTGTTCCCCTTAATCTGCCTGTTCTTTCAAGGACCAGCTTAGATATCTCATTATTGAAGTTGAAAGGGAGATTTTCTAGTAAGTATTTCATTTGTACCTTTCAATTGGCATTCATCATATATTTCCTTGGGTTTATAGATAATTCCAGCAGCTCCCAAAACTTGTTTACAAATCCTCCAGACTCAAAGATAAAGAATTACTCTGCTCTTTGCCAAGTCCAGCAATTTATGAACTAAAGTTATCTGACTCAACTTCAACTCCCTACTTCTTCAAACCTACTCTTCCAAGTTAAGTTCTAAAACATACTTCACCTTCTCTAAGTCCAGGCTTTGACTACCCATCCTCTTTTATTTCTTGAATCTTGCCCATTCTTCCAGTGGCTTCTTCTCAAAACACAACCAAATCTCTCCTTAAAAACAAAAACAAAACAGAACTAACACAAAACTTCCCTTTTGTTTCCAATTTTTCACTAAATCAAGGTACTCACTCTTCTCTTTTATTGACATACTTTTCATGTTGCAGTCTGAATTGAGACCTACTACTATGCTGAAACAGAATCTGAAGATCCTTTACTTCTAAGTGCCAAATTGCAGTCTCTTCTCCTACTTCAACAGTTCTTTTCAATGGGTTTTATCTCCTACTTCTCTATCCCTGGTTTCTCCCTCATTTTTCTTCCACCTGACCTGTATTTCTCATGGTTTCTTCTTTGGTACTTGTTGCAAACTTTCACATCTGTCGCATGAGTCTTAGTTCTATTTCAGGCCTGATTTTCTTTTAAGCTCTAGTTGTTTGCTAGGTACTTTTTTTTTTTTTCTTTTTCTTTCTTTTTTCTTATTTATTTATTTATTTATTTTTGGAACCAAGGATTGAACTCAGGGACACTCGGCCACTGAGACACTCCCCAGCCCTATTTTGTATTTTATTTAGAGACAGGGTCTCACTGAGTTACTTAGGGCCTCGCTAAGTTGCTGAGGCTGGCTTTGAACTCTCGATCCTCCTGTCTCAGCCTCCCAAGTGCTGGGATTACAGGTGTGCGCCACCGCGCCCAGCTCTTTCTTTTTTAAATAGGAATTGAACCCAGGGGTGTTTTCTCACTGACCCACATCCCCAGCTCTTTTAATTTTTTATTTTGAGACAGGGTCTTGCTAAATTGCTGAGGCTGGCTTTGAACCTGTAATCCTCCTGCCTCAGCCTCCAGAGCCACTGGAATTACAGGTATGCATTGCTGCACCTGGTTTAGGCACTTTTTTGTAGATGTCCCAGATACTTCTCCACAATGGTAAGTTCCAAAGTTAATTTATCATATTCTTTCTCTTCTGGGTTCTCCCCCAATCCCTCCTGTCTTTTATCCTTTGGATCTCAGTCAATAGCATTGACTTTCAGCTATTATTATTTTCAGTGGTGCTGGGAATGGAACCTAGGGCCTCAAGCATGCTAGGCAAGTAAACTATCACTGAGCTACATACGTCGTCAGTTATCATTTTTCTAATAGGTGATCTTTTTTTAAAAAATATATTTTTTGTTGTAGATGGACACAATACCTTTATTTTGATTTTTTATGTGGTGCTGGGGATCAAACCCAGTGCCTCATGTGTGCTAGGCAAGGGCTCTACCACTGAGCCACAACCCCAACCCAAAAGGTGATCTTTGAGAGAACAATTTCAATGGAGTTGTTGGTCGTAGTGATGAGTCTTGGAGAACTCAGGAATGAGTTCAGAAAAGAATTATAGGACAGGAATTGGACTCCAAATGCACTTCTTTGATGAACCTTCTCCAATTTGCCTAGAACTTTCTCTTCTACCCCATCATATTGCGGGAGAAGAGATATCTCCAGAAAAGGTTCGAGGAGTTCCCCAAGAATAAGGGGAACTCAACTCAGGACCAGTGGTTTTTTGTTTTTTTAAGTTGTAAAGGGACACAATACCCTTATTTATTTATTTTTATTGGTGCTACGGATCAAACCCAGTGCCTCACACATGCTAAATGAGCACTCTGCCACTGAGCCACAACCCCAGCCCCCCAGTGGGGTTCTTGACATATGTGAAGGAAAAGAATTTCAGCATGAGCCAGAGGAAGGCATAGACAGAGGTTTATTTAGAAAGGTAGATACACATTCAAGAGAAATGCAAGCTATCTCAAGGGTGAGAAGCCCGGCCTTGGGTTGGGGTCAAATATTTATAGAAGGGCTGTATCAGGGATCCACTGGAGGTGGATCCAGGGTGGAGCTGCACAATGTCACTCCAGTTTTCCTGAGCTCTCATATTTCCTTCATTTTACAAAGGCATGAGCCAACGTTCACAACTGTGTTTTCTGCATCTCAATGGCTGGAAGGTGTTTTCTATATGATTCCAAATTTCTCTCTCCTTATCCTAAATCCCTATCTCAATTTCACAAATTAAATTGTTCTCTTGAATATATCAATTTTTTTCTGGATGTTATATGTTTTATTGTTTTGTTGTTTATAAACTGGACAATTTTGTCATATTGTACCATTTTTTTTTCTTTTTTTGTGCTGGAGATTGAATCCATGGGTACTTAAACACTGAGTTGCATTCCCAGATCCTCAGCCCTTCTTCTTTTTTTTTTTCTTGTGGTGCTGGGGAATGAACCCATGGTCTTGTGCTTGCGAGGCAAGCACTCTACCAACTGAGCACCCTTATCTTTAATTTTGAGACAAGGTCTGGTTAAGTTGCTGAGGCTGTCCTTGAACTTGCCATCCTTCCACCTCAGCATCTGGAATCCCTGGTGTTACAGGTTTGAGCACCTACATGGACTCAAACCATTTCTTGTCTTCTTTTAGTACTGGGGATTGAACCCAGGTGCACTTTACCACTAAGTCACATTCCCAGTCCTTTCTAAATTTAATTTTAATTTTTTTTTTTTTTAATTTTGAAACAGGATCTCAACCAAGTTGCTGAACCTTTTCCTATTAATTGCTGAGGCTGGCCTTCAACTTGTGATACTCCTGCCTCAGCCTCTTGAATCTCTGTCATTACAGCTATGTGTCACCATGCCTAGCTAAACTGCACCATTTCTTTTTTTTTTTTATTTATTTACTTATTGATTCATTGAACACAAATGGAGTACAGCTATTGTTTCACTGGTTGTACACAAAGTAGAGTCACACCATCTGTGCATTCATGCATGTACACAGGGCAATGGTATCTGTCACACACTCTGTTATTAATTTTACCCCCCACCCGCCATGCACCATTTCTTAAGGAAAAGGATCACTTCTCTTATGAACTTTGGAAAAAGATTGTGGTTTCACCTTTGTCACCTGGGCCTGATGATGTCCCTCTGAGACAGTGCTTCGTTGAGCAGTGACTCAGAGGCTCCAAGTTTTTTCTTGAAACTTGCATTCCTCCTGCTGGGGAACTACCTTTGTATTCACTACAAATACACTATCCTAATTGTTAAGGGGTTTCCTAGGAAGGTTCAGGCGCTTTCACTTTTCCATCTGGGTCAATTCCATAGTCCCACATTAAGGAAAATAAAAATATCCTCAAAAATCACTGGGATGGTATGGAAGTAATCTGATCCAGGAGGGACACCTCCTCTTCCAATTCCACCCCTCACCGCACCTTTTTTACTATTCCTCCCCAGGGCATGGGGCAATCTGATGGCTACACTCCTTATAAAAAGCTTCCTTTGGAATGCGGAGACTTTACTATCTTGCTAGGGAGCAGGTAGGTGGACTTTCCCCTTCAGGGCCCACACCCAGTTTCTGAAGGCTGGGGGAGGGGGAGGAATTGAGCTTTAGAGATAGCACGGAATTGCTGACTGCATTGAAGAGCCCTCTTCAAACCTAAATATGTACACAACAAATATTCGTTGAACACATAAACGAGAGAAATAATTTAAAGCCCAGTAACGTGAACGAAATCAATCTTTTAAAACATGCATCCACTGTTAATACTAGGACTAGCCAGCTTTAATATTACTTAACCTCTATTCTTTTCTAGGAACTGCGATCAATATATTCTTACATCTTGAAAGCTAGCTTGCAAGATAGGTGGATTTCCAACCTGGGGTTGAGTCCCTTTCCGCTTAGAACGAAGGTCATTCCAATACGTGTAAATGTACATTTCTGGTACCCATTCATTTGACAGCAATTTATTAAACGCCTAATACATCTCTGTTGCAGGCGTTTCGGATGAAGCAGCGAGCAAAACAGAGAAGATCCTTGCACAAAATGATAAAAATGATTTTTTAGAATTATGTGAAATTATAAGGTGATAAATATTTCAGAAAAAAAGCTGTCAGGCTGGAAAACGATAGTGGAGATCAGGAGATAGGAGAAGAGAAACCAAGACTGGGGTTCAGGTTAGGGAAAAGCGAGACGAAATGAGGTGGAGGGAGCTATGATGTAGAAGAACGGAAATATTTTCTGCAGAAAGTGACAGAAGAGTGTTTTGGTTTGTGCGAAGGTAGATGAAGGGCAAAAAGGGCTAGGACCGAGATTCTCGTTGACAAAACCGGAGGCAGGAGGCTCTTTTCCAGTAGAGCCAGGAAGACGCTCTGGAGGGAGACTCCGAGGCCCAGGTAGGGGACGACCCTGGCAGCCAGCCACTACGCCCCGAAAATGGCCTCCGATGCCCCTCGCCGCCCCGCCCCGGCGCTTCGGGGCCCGCCGGCCCACGTGACCCGGCCTGCCCCTCCCGCCTACCCTGCAAGCGACCCCGGGTCTGGGTCCCCACGGCGGCGGCCCCGCCCCTCGGGGGAAGCGAACCAACCGGAGGAGGGATAAGGCGGGACGGGCGGTGACGGCCAATGGGGGTGGAGCTCTGGAGGGGAGTAACAGGTTGGTGGGAGGGGGAGAAAGAAGGAGGGAGCGCCAGGGCCAGAGGGGGAGGGCCGGGAGCCGCGCGTGCAGCTCTGCCGGAGCCCGAGCCCGGAGCGCGAGCCCGGGAGCGCCGACCCTGGCTCGGGTGAGTGAACTGGGAACTGGCAAGGGTACCTGAGAGGGAAACGGCCCTTTAGGTGTACCCCTGAAGGGCGGGGGTTGAGGCAGTCAGAGATATGTCCTTGCATGGCACAGGTGCTGAGTTGGAGAGGAGAGGTTGGGAGGTCAGCTAGGGTGGCAGAACTGATTAAGAGTTGGCCCCTACTTCGAGGTCCTAGAGGCAGGTGCCTGAGACGGTGTCAGCGTTGGGCACCTGAAGCTAAGGCTATTTCCAGGGCATGAAAGCGTTTCAGGGCCAGGATATCTCTAGAGGTCAGATGCCAGCCCTAGGGGCAGAATTTCTCTTGGAGACCGGGGTTGGGGGGCGGGGTGGAAAGGGCAAAGGGAACTGCTGCCTGAGGTTCAGATACTTAAGGGGAGGACAACAGCAGGTGCTCTTTTTCTGAGGTTCCTTTTCCGGATTGCCAGTCTAAGCTGGCCACAGACACCTCTCTTCTGGGTTTGAGATGGCTCTGAGGTGTGGGATCTTTCTTTAACCGTTCACCTACAGGTGAAGGCAGCTGCTAGTAGAAATATGGAAGACCAGGACAAGAGGGCGCCCACCTCTCCTTGCTAGGTGTGAAAGTATTTAAGGCTTTCGGTTTCTGTCTTCCTTTGCTTTCATGCCAGGGAGAATTTTTCCTTATTCTTCTGAAGAGAGAATGTGCTCTCAAGAGAGGGCTATGAGGAAGCATAGATCATGGGTTTACAAAATATCTAGAAATACTTATTTCTCATGAGGCCCCCTTCCCCGAGCTGATGTCAAATCCTTCTTCCAAGCACACATATTTTCTACATTCCTTCTAGGTAAACCCAAGGTAAGGGTAAACCCACTGGGTAAGGTTTGGGAGCCACATCCATTTCCTTGATGTTTTCTGGAATCCTTATTACTCCCTGAAACCCCATGAGGCATCCCTGACTCTTGATCTTTGATGGCTGTCAGATTGGCAATAGGCACTCATGGTGCAGGAAATAGGCAGAACACCCCAGGAGACCAAAAGACTAGGGGAATTACACCTCCAAATCCCCAGGCCAGTTGAGAGGTGCTCATTGGGGCCTAGACAAGACTTCTGAGGCAAATTTCCTTGCCTTAGGCAGCTATGGAACCAGAGCCAACCTCAGCTTGGCCCCTTTGATGCCCTGCCTGAGGAAAGATGTAATTGGGAAATAATTAGCAACTGCTGTTTGTAGATGGTCTGCATGCACGTGCCTGAGCACCCTTTTTTTTTTTTTTTTTTTCCAGGATATTTGGGAGTAGGGGTCTGGCTCTGGGGACCTGCTAATCCAGAGATTTGTCTGACTGTAAGAGGATTCTGGCTTCCTAGATCGCTGCCTGCAGTTCCCAGGCTGGTCTGCATGCCATTACCCTTGTGGGAGGTGCAGAGGGGGTAGGGCTGCTTCTCTTCAGGCCAGGGAGGGGAGATCTTGGCTAGGGATGTGGCAAGGTAAGTGTGGGATCTGGAATGCAACTTTGGGAACTTGAGAGGGAGTGGTAAAGGGAGACAAAGTCTTCCTGTCACACACTGTTCTGTCACTCACCAAGTTCTTTGTGCATCTGCTCCTCCTGCCTCTTCACTTCTGACCTTCTTGCCTCCTCCTTGAGAGCCTTGACTTTGGCATCCAAGCTGGAGAGAGAGCCCTTCCCATGGTTTTGCCCTTCTGCCTCCTCTGGTATGAAATTTTTCTGGTCTGCTTTACAAGCTGCCCATGTAGTTTCCCTGGTCCTCCCCTTCCCCTTGCCTCTCAAACCAGTCCAGCCAGTTTGTAGGGACCCAGTTCTTCATTGTGTTTTTTTCCCCACTGGCCAAGCAGCTCTAGCCTGGCTCTCAGGTTTCTGCTTTTTTGGTGGACCTAGCTAGGAGTCCACTTGGGGAGGGGGTTCTATTTGGACCCATTGGGAACCATTTTTATCTCTGTAACTTTGAGAAAAAGGGAGCTGTCCTTTTTTGTTTTGACCATTTACTTATCACCACGGGGTTTCTAATCTCTATTCTTTTGGTTCTCCCATTTGCTAAATGTGCCAGTTATTTAGCATCTAGCATATTGCCTGGCCCTGTGTGTACTAGTCCCTCCCTTGCATACACACACACTCACACACACACCCTGGAAACCACCCCACCCCCACTTCCTGCTAGAAGTCCAGGGACCCTGTCACTCCTAGTTGGGAACCAGATGCATATGGCTGGGCCAGAGGTGATGGAATTGGGGCAGGGCAGGCTAATGAGTAACTCAAGGAGAAGTGGCTGTCTGGTACAGGTGCTGAGTGTCCTCCCCCTCTTTTCAGGCAGGCATGGCAGAGGCAGACAGATGAAGCTGAATTAACTTGTGTCCTAGTCTCTTCCCAGAGTACAGTTGGTGAGAAGAGCCCTGGGCAGATGCCAGGAGAGGGAAAAGCAGGGTCAGGCATCTGGTGAGAGCACAGGCCCTGGGCTTCATGTTGCCTGGTGCCCAATCATTGTTTACCTGCCTCTGGGGCTTACGCAAGGCCTTGGAGCTGCCCTGCTCCCTTGGCCCCGCCCTGCTGTCCTCTGTAACTGAAGGAGGGTAGGTTTCGGGTTTTCTGTGTTGAATCATTTAGAGCCCTGCTGTCTGACCCACCCCAAAGATCCCTCAGCCCTCCTGGCCCTTGACCCACATGCCTTGGACTGAAGGTGATTAAGGCTGGGGAGTCACTGGGATCTGGGGGAGCACTCGATACCACCTTTGCACAACTTATCACTCTCACCCAGGGGCCGTGCACGTTGCTGGGTCTAGGTGGGAACTCTTTGACCTGGATCTGGAAGATCTGTAGATGTACTGACAGGACAGAGCTGTGTCATGCATAAATCATGTGACTTCTGAGAGTAGCAGTCTAGGCACATATGGTTCTGATCATGACTGCATAGGGCAGGGAGTTTAGACCAGGAAGAGGTCTTGTGAGTAGGGCAAGAGAGAAATAGCTATGGGAGATCTGTCGGCAGCGGCAGTCTTCCTGCTGCTAGGCAACTCAGCTTTGGTTCAGGATACAACCTTTAACAAATATTTGGTCACATCTACCATGGGTTCAGATGATGTTGGTCTTTACCCTCTAGGAGCTTAAAGTCTAGTGGGGGGAGATAGAAAAAAAATCACTCCAATATAAAGATTAACTGAGATAAACTCACAGAAGGGTAACTGTAGAGCATATATTATGGATCTGATCTGGTATGTGGGAGGTAGCGGTCCCGGAAGGCTTCTCTTAGGATGTGACATCCTTCTGTGAACCAAGGAAAGCCAGGAGGTTCCTGTGGAAAGGAGTAATTTATGTGAAGAATAACATTTATTGTCAGATTTGTGACAGGGCTTTCATGTTTAATATATTATCATTTCCTCACCCTGTTAAAGTGGAATCTGTAATAAAGTGCAAAAATTTTAAGAGCATAACTTGATAACCTTACAATTGTATACACTGTATAATTATTTATTGTCTCATTCTCACAGGTAATTACCTTGTGAGGTCTCATTATACCCATTTTGTTGATGAGGAAACTGAGGCTCAGAAAAATTGTGGTTTGCTAAATGTTATATACATCAAGTGAAGAATATACATCAAATGAACTAGGATTTTTCAAGTCAAATCTCTTTTTTTTTGGTACTGGGGATTGAACCCAGGGGCACTCTACCACTGAGCCACTTCCCCAGCCCTATTTTGTATTTTATTTAGAAACGGGGTCTCACTGAGTTGCTTAGGGCCTCGCTAAATTGCTGAGGCTGGCTTTGAACTCGCGATCCTCCTGCCTCAGCCTCCCAAGTGCTGGGATTACAGGCATGCGCCACCGTGCCCAGCATCAAGTCAGATCTTGACTCTAGTCCAGTGTCTTTTCTACCAGATGAATGGTTTGGAGAACTACTTTACCTCTCTGCCTTCTCAAACCTTTTTGTGGTGAAAGTTTGTGTGGGTTGTCTCCTCGGGGAAAATGCATTGCTTTCCCAGGTTTCTCAACTCTAGTCCCAGGGCCCCAAAAGTGAAGAACCATTCCCCCCAAATGATCCCTCCCTCTCTGTTCCTTTCTCCTGAGAAGCCAGGCTGGGAATGCTAAGAATGTTCGTCCTCAGAGACCCCCCGCTAAGCCCATTCTCACCTGGAGCTCTGCTTCTGCCTCCCTTCTCCCTTCTTATCTCACCCTGGTTTGCTGGCTTTCTAGCACTTCTACAATTCCTAAAAGGGATCTTGCCAAGTTTCCTTGGCCCAGAACTCAGCGAGGAGGTTGAGTTGGGCATGTTTATTTTTCTGTCTGGCACATTAGGGGCTCCTCCTGGAGGTTGGTGCTAGGCTCTGCTACAGACTAGCGGAAGTGGTGGGGAAGCTGGATTTTTTTTATTTGCTTGGAATAGAACCTCTCTCCCAAATTTCTGGAGCCACAACATGCCTCAAACATATTCCATCTGCTGATCTAAGTTGGAATGTGGACCAGGGGCTAGCCTGTGGATAGCCTCGTCTCTGCCCTCAAGTGGGAAAAGTCTACTGTTCAGGGGTGGGATGTGTGTGTTTGGATTGTCACACTTAAAACCTTTAAATCTTTAATTTGGTGTTTGTTTGCTGAGGATCAAAACCAGGGCCTTACACATGCTGGGTAAGCATTCTACATCCCAGCCATAAATCTTTTCTTGAATAGATAATGTATCTACATGGTCTCAAATGCTAAAGGGACAGAAAGATACACAGTAGAAGGTCCATTCCTTTCTATTTTCCCAGAGAATAGAAACTCTCCCCTCTTCCGTCCCTGTCTCTAGTTCTCCCACCCCAGAGGCATCTCTGCCATCAGTGTGAATATTTTTTTCAGAAATGGGATGCCACATTTTGAGGTCATCTGTACTTTAAATGAACTCTGGGAGAGCAGCCCCCTTTTTTCTCCAGGGGGTAGAGGTTATCTTGTAGGCAGGCCTTGGATCTGCCTTTACTTAGGGGTGGAGGGAGGCATTTGGTGTTATATGTGCACAGTGTGTTTGAAGATCAAGCAAAATCTTTAAACTCTTAACAAAGCCAAGCTCCCCAGGGCTATATCAAAGGAAATAGATGCTTCTAGGTCAGTGAATTTCAAGGTGTGCTAATCTGAACCAGCAGTATCAGCTTTCCCCAGGGAAAATTTGGTTAGAAATGCCCATTCTCAGGTCTCACCCCAGACCTACTGAATCAGAAACTGGGGGTAGGGACCCATATCCTGTGTTTCTGCTGCTCAGATAAAGTATGAGAACCACTGTGGTATAAGTGGTTGTATAAGGAACCGATAAGGCAACCAGTTTCACTAAAGGTGGGCAGGTGGAGGTTTTTGGGTTTCTATTTCAAGTTATTCAGCTAAAACTCTTTTCTTCATCTTCTAGAATCCGTTCTACCCATGAGCAGGCATCCACAATGGCTGAGCCCCGGGGCCCTGTAGACCATGGAGTCCAGATTCGCTTTATCACAGAGCTAGAGGAGGGTGCAGAGATGGACACCATACGTCGTGGAGGGCGACGCCCTACTAAGGATGCAAGAGCCAATACCTATGGGGTTGCTGTGCGTGTGCAGGGCATTGCTGGGCAGCCCTTTGTGGTGCTTAACAGTGGAGAGAAAGGAGGTGACTCTTTTGGAGTCCAGATCAAGGGGACTGACAACCAAGGGACTCCAGGAACTCTGAGCTCTGATTCAGAACTCCCTGAGAACCCCTACTCTCAGGTGAAGGGATTTCCTGCCTCCTCCCAGGGCAGCACTTCTGATGAGGAGCCTGGGACCCATTGGAATGGGAGACTACTCCGTTCCCAGTCACAGGCCTCACTGGCAGGCCCTACACCTATAGATCCCAACAACAGGAGCACCAGCCTGCTGGAATTAGCCCCCAAAGAGACTTCCCCAGATAGCACCATTGACACTGCTCCATTGTCTTCAGTGGACTCCCTCATCAACAAATTTGACAGTAAAGTTGGGGGCCAAACCCGGGGACGGACTGGCCGACGTACACGGACACTGCCCCATGAACAGCGCAAACGGAGCCAGAGCCTGGACAGCCGTCTCCCACAGGACACCCTTGAGGAACAGGAGCGCCAGTCCCCCAACCACTGGACTCCTAGCACAAAGTATGACAACCATGTGGGCAGCTCGAAACAGCTATCCCAGAGCCAGAGCCCTGTGAGTGGCCTTAGCCATTCCCATCAGACTCAGGAATGGGTCATTCAGAGTTTTGAGGAGCCACAGGAGAGAGCGCGGGATCCCACCATGCTGCAGGTCAGATTTAGTTTCTCCCCACTTCTAATCCCAGCCCCTCTCACAAACTCCAGCCCACCAGCCCCAGGACTCCTTGCTAGTCCACTAATCCAAATAACCTAGGGCAGAAAGTCCCTACCTTTTGTTCTATACTCTCAATCCACTTAATGGATGATATTCACATACACAAGGTACTTCCATGGGCAAAATTCTAAGGAAAGTGGAACTAACTGTGAAATCACTATTCACAAGCCAGCCATGGTGTGCACACTTGTTTTTTTTTTTTTTTTTTTTCGTACTGAAGATTGAACCCAGGGGCTCTTAACCACTGAGCCACATCCCCCGCTCATTTTTAAATTTATTTAGAAACAGGATCTTGTTGAAATGGTTAGGGCCTCACTAAGTTGCTGAGGCTGACCTTGAACTCACAATCCTTTTGCCTCAACCTTCCAAGCTGCTGGGATTACAGGCATGCACCACTCTGCCTGGCCATGGTGTGCACAGTTGTAATCCTAGCTACTGGGGAGGCTGAGGCAGGAGTGTCATAAGTTTGAGGCCAGCTTGGGCAACTTGGTGAGATCTTCAACAACTTAGCAACAACCTGTCTCAAAAACTAACTAAATAAATAAATAAACAAAGGACTGGGGATGTAGCTTAGTGGCAGAGCACCCCTGGGTTCAATTCTGAGTACTGCAAAAGAAAAAAAGAAAAAGAAAAAAAAATCACTATTCACAAGCTTGGAGAGTTATTTGTCATTGCCCCAGCTATTAACCATGCCTCAGTCACTTGCAAATGTTGATTTGCTAGGTCTACAGCTTTCATAAGACAGACTTGGAGAATATGAACAGTTCCCTGGTACTCTTGCCAAAATTCTACACCTTTTTTCTCTATCAAGAATGTAAAGAAGTGGGGGAACACTTTGAGACAAAGTTATGTTCATTCGAAGAGTAAATCATTCATAAACTCTAGTACATCAGTCATCATTAGTGACAAATTACTTGTGACATAACTCACAGCTTGTTGAGGTCTGCTTATTGAGGAAAATCTGGTTGACAACAATAGCATAAGAGGGTATCCTGCTTGGACTTCTCCCTGGCCTGTTGCTTAGGCCTCATCATGCTTGAAGCTGCCACCTCTATTTCATTGTAACTCCATTCACACTTTTGGCCTAATCTTCCTTTTTTTTTTATTTCCTTCCTTCTCTCTCTCTCTCTTTTTCTTTTTTTTCCCCCAGTTCAAATCAACTCCAGACCTTCTTCGAGACCAGCAAGAGACAGCCCCACCAGGCAGTGTGGATCATGTGAAGGCCACCATCTATGGCATTCTAAAGGAGGGGTAAGGAGGACCTGCCCAACACTGGAGACACATACTCCCTTCTTTTCCCTCCATCTTCCTTGCTTTTCCCTTTTCCTTATCTAATATCTCTATCCTCTGCTCACTCTTGCTTCTATCCTTTTACCTTACAGAAGCTCAGAAAGTGAAGCCTCTGTTAAGAGGAAAGTTAGTTTGGTCCTGGAGCAGATGCAGCCTCTGGTGGTGAGTGGCCTTCCTCAGGTGGGAGCAAGGCTCAGGGTTAGGGCTGTGAGGTTTCCAGGGATCTGGATGTGGATTCAATTCCTGCCCTCTCATCGTTGCTTATCTTCAGCAGATGGTTTCTTCTGATTCTACTAAGGCCCTAGCGGGGCAAGGTGAACTCACTCAAAAAGTGGAGGAGCTACAGAAAAAGCTGGATGAAGAGGTGAAGGTGAGGAGAGGTTAGGGATATGGGAGGGATGAAGGGGAGAAAACCTTGGCCTTAAGATGGGCTGGGCTGGCTCTTTCAAGTAATGAGATGAGCACTCTAGTGTCCTGTGAGACAAGAGACAAGAGTGTGCACTAGTGCCAGCAAGGACTTTCGGTGTTCTCTGCAGCTTACGGAGACAGAGTACATTAGGATTCGACTACTTTCCATTGCATATTCTTTGGTAGTTCTCATCCTGGCTCTGTTATTTACTGGCTATATAAAGCTTGAAAAAATTACTGAAATTCTCTGCCTCTATTCTTTTCATCATCTTCATAATGATGGCAATATTAGTAGCTGTCAATTATTGAATATAATCTTTTTTTTTATTTAGTACTAAGAATTGAAGCTGGTGGCACGTAACCACTGAGATACAGCTCCAACCCTTTTTATATTTATTTATTTTTTTAAAATTTTTAAATTTTTAATTTTTTTTGGTACTGGGGATTGAACCCAGGGGCACTCAATCACTGAGCCACACCCCTAGCCCTATTTTGTATTTTATTTAGAGACAGGGTCTCACTAAGGTGCTTAGGGCCTCGCTAAGTCACTGAGGCTGGCTTTGAACTTGAGATCCTCCTGCCTCAACCTCCCAAGTGCTGGGATTACAGGCGTGTGCCACCATGCCCAGCTCCTTTTTATTTTTTTTATTTTATTTTATCTTATTTTATTTTATTTTTTTGGGAACCAGGGATTGAACTCAGGGACACTCGGCCACTGAGCCACATCCCCAGCCCTATTTTGTATTTATTTAGAGACAGGGTCTCACTGAGTTGCTTAGGGCCTCGCTAAGTTGCTGAGGCTGGCTTTGAACTCGTGATCCTCCTGACTCAGCCTCCCAAGTCGCTTGGATTATAGGCGTGCGCCACCGCGCCTGGCTTCCTTTTTATTTTGAGACAGGCCCTCACTAAGTTGCTGAAGCTGGCCTCAAACTAGAGTTCTTCCTGCTTGAGCCTCCTGAGTTGCTGCACAAGTGTGCACCACCATGCCCAGCTTTTGAATATAATTTTTTTTTTTTTTGCGGTGCTGAGGATTGAACCTAGGGCCTTGTGCTTGCAAGGCAAGCACTCTACTATATCCTCAGCCCTTGAATATAATTTTTTGTAGCAGGTGCTGCCCTGGGAAATATGTAGTCATTATAGTGACCCTATAAAGTAGTTATTTGAGACTTTTCAAGGCAAACACTTTATCACTGAACTACATTCCCAGCTTACCTAGACCCATTAGGAAAATGAGAAAACTCACAAAGAGGTTATGTTATCTATGATAGTAAGTTGCAGAGAAGGAATGAAAAAATTCAAGTCTTAACCTAAAAAACTATATCCTTTTTTATTTTGTAATACTGAAGGTTGAACCCAGAGGTGGTTTACCACTGAGCTACATCTTTAACCCTTAAAATTTTTTTTTGTGTGGGTGGTGGGGATATAGCTCAGTTGGTAGAGTGCCTGCCTTGCTAGCACAAGGCCTTGGGTTCAATCCCCAGCACCGCAAAAGAAAAAAAAAAAAAAAAAAAAAAAAAAATTTGTGTGGTGCTGGGGATTTAACCCAGGAGTGCTTAAACAGTGAGCCACATCCCAGCCCTTTTTATTTTTCATTTGAGACAGGGTCTCTCTAAGTTGCTTAGTACCTCACTAAGTTGCCCAGGATAGCCTGGAACTTTTGATCCTCCTATCTCAGCTTCCCAAGTATCAGGATTACAGGCGTGTGCCACTGAATCCAGGTTGTCCTTTGTGTTCCTTTTAAAAATACCATTTTCATCTTTCACAGTAGTGCTTTCTCGGTGCTCAGTGAGTGTTGGATTGTAGTCCCCTTGTTTTCTGGAAAGCAGTGCAGTGGAATGTGGACTTAAAGTAAATGGGTTCTAATCTTGGTACCATTACTTTTTCTTGTAACTGACCTTGGACAAATCCTTTTCTTTTTTTTTCTTTTTTTCTTTTTTCTTTTGCGTTGCTAGGGATTAAACCCAGGGATTCATGTGTTCTACCACTGAGCTATACCCTCAGCCTCTTAGATGAATCCTTTAAGTGTTCTAAGCTTCTGTTTTCTTAAATGTAAAGTGGGGATAATAATAGTACCATTATATATTATTTAGTTATTTGTTGCTGTATAACAAATTATCCTGAAACTCAATAGCTTAAAACAAGCATTTTTCAGTGTCTGGTGACCAAGAATCTGGATCTGTTGAACCGAGTACTTCTCACTCAGGATATTTCAGTTGAACTTTTAACTGTGGTGGTTGTCATTAGAAGACTTGAAGCTGGGCGTGGTGGCCACGCCTGTAATTCCAGCACTTGGGAGGCTGAGGCAGGAGGATCGCGAGTTCAAAGCCAGCCTCAGCAACTTAGCGAGGCCCTAAGCAACTCAGTGAGACCCTGTCTCTAAATAAAATACAAAATAGGGCTGGGGATGTGGCTCAGAGGGGGAGTGCCCCTGGGTTCAATCCTCAGTACCAAAAATAAATTTTTTTCTGCAACAGAGCAAAACACAGTTCCTATGAACAGTTCAAGTGTTTGTACCAAGAAAAAAAAAAAAGACTTGAGTAGGGTTGAAGGATATGCTTCTAAAATGATTTTCTCAAATGGTGATGGGTTGGGGGGGCCTCAATTTTTGTCCGTATGGCTTTATAAAATCGCTTGGGTGTTCTCAACATATGGCAGTTATCTTTCCTCAGAATAAGTGATCCAAGAGAAAAAAGGTAAGGAGGAAGCCACATTGCCTTTTTATGACCTAATCTCAGAATTTACATATCACTTCTTCATTTTTCTGTTTGTAAAAACGGAGTCACTAAATCTAGCCCGTCCTCAAAGGGAGCAGAGTTAGGCTTCATCTTTTGAACAGAATATCAGAATTTCTGGATGTGTTTTAAACCATTCCTAGTACCCAGACTTGTTATGAGAATTCAATGTAGATAAAACACATAATGTCCTTAGTACTGTGTCTGTCATATAGTGAGTGTCCATGTTAGACATTCTCATTATTCTGGATCTTCCTGAGAGTCTTTCCCTACTCTCCATCTGCTATATTCTTCCTCCCTTTCCCAGAAGCGACAAAAGGTAGAGCCATCCCGGGTTAGACTGGAGCGGCAATTGGAGGAGAAGGCAGAAGAATGTGACCGGCTGCAAGACCTGCTGGAGAAGAAGAAGGGGGAGGCCCAGCAAAGCACCAAGGAGTGAGTGTAGCTGATGGCACATTTGGGGCTGCCTAAACCAAACTTCAAGATCACCCCTCCCAGGGTTGAAGGGGATAGAAGGAAAACCTTCAGAAGCTGAAAGGGGTGGGGATGGTTAAACATAGGACCTTTCTCTTTACTTTCTCTAGTAATGGTGGTCATGCATGACTTGGAGTCAGGCCACCTGTTTGTCTCTGTGCCAAAGTTTCTTAATCTGTCAAATGAGCTTGATTGTAGTACCTGCCTCACAGGATTGATTCAGATGTTTTCCCAATGATGTTGTATGGCAGACACTGATCTAGGCTCCTGAGGTATGTCAGTGAGATATGTAGATGAAGCACCCTGTTCTCCAGAAGCTTAGTGAGAGGGAACAGACAGTAAACAAACATCGTATGTGACTAAATTTGTGACATGTGAGAAGGTGGTGAGTAGAGCAGGCTCAGGCAGATCAGGAAGGTCAGGCTGTAGGGAGCAGGCTGCAGTGTTAAATAAGGTAGTCAGGAGAGCCTTCATTAAGATTTGAACAGGGAGCCAGGCATGGTGTCATACACCTGTAATCCTAGCTACTTGGGAGACTGGGACAAGAGGATTACAATTTTGAGGTCAATCTGGATGATTTAGGAGACCTTGTCTCAAAACAAATCAAAAGGGGTGGGAAACTGCACAGCAAAGGAAACAATTAAGAATGTGAAGAGAGAATCTACAGAATGGGAGAAAATCTTTGCCAGTTACTCTTCTGACAGAGGATTAATATTCAGAATATAGGAAGAACTAAAAAAACTTAACACTAACAAAACCAAATAACTCGATTAATAAATGAACAAATGAACTAAACAGACACTTCTCAAAGGAAGAAATGCAAATGGCCAATAAATATATGAAAAAATGTTCAATGTTGTTAGCAGTTAGGGAAATGAAAAGCAAAAATTCACTGAGATTTCATCTCACTCCAGATAGGATGGCAGCTATCAAGAATACAAACAATAGCTGGGTGGGGTGGTACATGCCTATAATCCCAGCAACTCAGGAGGCTAAGATGGGAGGCTTTCAAGTTTGAGGCCAGCCTCAGCAACTTATTGAGACCCCATCTCAAAATAAAAAATAAAAAGGGCCAGGATGTAGCTCAGTGGTTAAGTGCCCCTGAATCCCTGGTACCAAAAAAAAAAAAAAAAAAAAAAAGAACCAGGTGTGGTGGCACACACCTGTAATCCCAGTGGCTCAGGAGGCTGAGACAGGACAATCAAGAGTTCAAAGCCAGCCTCAGCTAAGCAACTCAGTGAGACCCTGTCTCCAAATAAAATACAAAATAGGACTGAGATGTAACTCAGTGGTCGAGTGCCCCTGAGTTCATTCCCTGGTACCAAAAAAAAAAAAAAAAGTAAAGAAAGATATTAATAATAAATGCTAGAGAGGATATATAGAAAAAGGAACACTTTTACACTGTTGGTGGGACTGTAAATTAGCACAACCAATATAGAAATCAGTATGGAGGTTCCTCAAGACCAGGCATGGAACCACCATGCTATCGCACTCCTCGGTATTTATCTTGAAGAATTAAAGTCATCATACTATAGTGACAACATGCAGACCTGTGTTTGTTGCCGCACAGTTCACAGGAGCCAAACTATGGAACCAGCCTAGATATCCTTAACTGGATGAATGAATAAAGCAAATGTGGTATACAGGCACAATGGAGTTCTATTTAGGCACAAAGAAGGATGAAATTATGTCACTTTCAGAAAAATGGATGTAATTTGAGAACATTATGATAAACAAAATAAGCCAAACTCAGAAAGTCAAGGGTTATATGTTTTCTCTCATATGTGAGAGCTAAACAGGGAAAGAAAAGTGAAGGGGATCTTAAGAGAATCAAAGGAAGATCAGTAGAGGAAAGGGACCAGGAAGAGGAAGGCAGGGAGGGAATGGGGAAATACTGGGAAATCATATTGGCCAAATTATATTGTTATATTGTGTGCATGTATGAATATGTAACAGTAAATCCCTTTATGCGCACTATAATGCACCAATTTAAAAAAAGTGGTTAAAAAAAAGGGTTGGGGATACAACTCAGTGTAGGGCACTCCTGGGTTTAATCAGACAAACAAAGCGTTTGAATACATACTTAAAGGGGGTTTAAATGAATGAGCATGTGTGTAGTATTTAGAAAACTGCCTGACACGTAGTGTTCAGTGGTGTTATCTATTTTTAGGCTCCAGAACATGAAGCTCCTCCTGGATCAGGGTGACAGGTTACGGCACGGACTGGAGACCCAGGTGATGGAACTGCAGAACAAACTGAAACAGGGTCAGGTTCCTGAATCTTCTAAGGAGGTGCTTCTGAAGGTAGGGAGTGGGATTATGTACCCCAGCATGGTTTCCTTTTACCTGGAACAGCCTCAAGTCTGCATAGTTTCCCAAAGGTATGAGGAGTAGGTAGCTTATTCCAAGTGCTTCTTAGTGTGCTTTCATGCAGACTCAAAGGTGGGATTAGCCTACAGCCCAGAATAGTGGGTTTCCTTTTTTCTAACAAGACATCTTAGTGGGCAGAGAACACCTAGATACCTTATCTAGGTGCTCAATAAATGTTTTTTTGACTCAATGGATAAATTAATAAACAGAAGGATCCTAATATGCCCCTGTACTTTTATCTTCCCTTTCACCAGGAACTGTTAGAGACCCGGGAGCTTCTGGAAGAAGTCTTAGAGGGGAAACAGCGGGTAGAGGAGCAGTTAAGGCTGCGGGAACGGGAGTTGACAGCCCTGAAGGGGGCCCTGAAGGAAGAGGTGGCCTCCCGTGACCAGGAGGTGGAACAAGTCCGGCAACAGTACCAGCGAGACACAGAGCAACTTCGCAGGAGCATGCAAGATGCAACCCAGGCATGTGACCAGAGCAGGGGCTGGGAGAGGAGGGCACTGTTTTGGGATCTTGTATTTTTGGACTCTTCATAGCTTAAACAGGAACTCTCCCTAAATGACATATGTGAGATGTAGTAAGAACCTTGGCCAGGAAACCTATAAGGACAGAGGGAGGGAGTATAGGTCAGTACCATAAGGATGGGGGGACAAAGGGCCACAGGAAAGTAACTGGGGGAGGCTTCCTATAGGTGACAGACAAGAGGAGGTGACTTGGGGACAACTTCTGCTAGCATTGTGCCAGGTAGCACCAGGTGTTGGGGTGTTGCTGGCTTGGTGCCCTCTGGGCCTTAGCTTCCTCCTTTACATACTCACAGTTTTTCTTGAAGTGAGCCTCTGCTGCCCACCTTTCCCCTCACCTAGGACCATGCCGTATTGGAGGCTGAGAGGCAGAAGATGTCAGCCCTGGTAAGGGGGCTGCAGAGGGAACTGGAGGAGACCTCAGAGGAGACAGAACATTGGCAGAGCATGTTCCAGAAGAACAAGGAGGAGCTTAGAGCTACCAAGCAGGAGTAAGAACCTTGCACTTCTTCCAGGAATACTTTTCCAAGACTCTTGTATTCCACTGCCTTTCTACCCATGTTGTACTCTGACTCTTGCACTTCCCCAATTGCTCTTCTCCATGTCCACTTTCCTCCCTTGAGAATGGGTGCCCGATGTAGTGCCCTGCAGGGAGGTGGTTTCCATTGTCCTACAAACCTCTCCCAGGTGTGAGGTCTGACCCTGTTCCTTTTCCCCTTTATTTTACCTTGCTGGGCTCAGACTCCTGCAGCTGCGGATGGAGAAGGAGGAGATGGAAGAGGAGCTTGGGGAGAAGGTGGAGGTCTTGCAGAGGGAAGTAGAGCATGCTCGAGCCAGTACTAGAGATACTCTGCAACTTGAAGAGCTCAAGAAGGTACTGGGGAGTTGGGGGGCAGAATTCCTGGTCTGGGTGATGGGTACCCACCTCACCTATCCCCAGGGGTCTTCATGCAGGTGGGGCTCTCTCCCATGAGCTTATTTTCAGGCCTCATCCTGCCAGCTGGTCTCCTCATTGTCTATAGAGGTTTCTAATGGAAAGGACTCCCAGCCGCAGGTTGGGGTATAGCCAGAGGCCGCTGGCTGCCTCCCAAGAGTCTTCATGGTTAGAAACATTTAGGTGGATTTGGGAAACTCCAGGGTCCTTTTTATAGGCTCAGAAACCTAATTTGGTTAGCATAGCAAAAGCTGCTGTCTTTCAGGGGGGATTTATTAACTACATGATGAAATAAATATTTATAGTTAGAATGCCAGTTTATTAATTTAAAATGAGAAATGTCATCACATGGCCTGGACTGCTTTCATTGGCATGGGCAACTGACCCACATGGGAAGCCAAATTGTAATCTGAAGGCTATTCAGAGGGTACACAACCTGGACATGGGAAACTAACAGGTACTAGTGTTTAAGGCATACATCTCTCTAGTCTCCAAGGCATAGCCTTGTTGGTGGGGTGGTAACACTCAAAGTTCATGGTAAAATTTCCTCTTTTGTCCTTCATTTTTTTAAAGTTAATCCTTTTTTTGAATCATGCATGGACGATATTTCATAGAAGAATCACAAATAATAAGGTCATAAAATTGAAGTGAACACAAATAATTTCTTCATATTCTTGGTGTTTTCGTTTATAAGGAGGCAATAATTATTTTTGGGTGACTTAGATAGCTTGGAAAATCTTTTCATTAATTATAAGGAACTAGCATTTATGGCCTCCTAAAGATTCTTTTAGCTTTTATGCTTCATTGATACACAATCCTGGATATGTAGTAGATGCTCAGTTAACAAGTATTAGTTAATCCATGCTTGTTTATTACACCTCTACTATAAAACTGCTTAGGTGTAATTAAAGTAACTGTATTTTTAAATGAAGAAATAAATTACTATAAATTATTATTTTCCAGGTAAATAAGAACCTAAGATTATGCAAAATATTTAGTGGAGAAAAAGATAAAAAAATGCTAGTTGGGCATGGGAGCACATGCCTGAAATTACACCCAATGACTTGGGAAGCTGAGACAGGAGGATCACAAGTTTGAGGACAGCCTCAGCAATTTAGCCAGACCCTGTCTCAAAATAAAAGATAAAATGGGCTAGGAATGTGAGCTGTGGCTTAATGGCAAGGTGCTTCCCTGGATCCAATCCCTAGTACCAACCTACCCCCCACCAAAGAAAAAAAGAAAAACCTAAAATATGTTAACCCAAAATGCATTGATGAGTATTATGTTCTGTTATGCAATTTAAAATAGTTTTCTCAGGTAGCTGGGTGTGATGGCCCACACCTGTAATCCTTGGTACTCGGGAGGCTGAGGTAGGAGGATTGTAAGTTTAAGGCCAGCCTGGGCAATTTAAAGATAAAAAGGGCTCTGGATATAGTCAGTAGTAGAGAGCCCCTGGGTTCAATCTTTAGTAACACAAAAAGAGGAGAAAAAATTTTTCTCATAAAACTTCCAAAAGAATGGTGAAGTTAAAAATACTCTTAAATATCTATCATGTTGTTCTGAAGTTAACAACCATCGAGGATAGTCTGAAGTTTCTTCACTGTTTTAGCCGACAGTGAATTTGTACAGGTCTCTCAACAAATTTTTTTTGTGTGTGTGTGTGCCAGGGATTGAACCCAGGGGCGCTTAACCACTGAGCCACATCCTCAGTGCTTTTTATTTTTTATTTTGAGACAGGGTCTTACTAAATTGCTTAGTGCCTTGCTAAGTTGTTGAGGCTGGCCTTGAACTTTCAATCTTCCTGTCTTAGCCTCCCAAGTCACTGGGCTTACAGGTGTGCACCATCACACCCAGCCATTTCTCAACAGTCTGAGTCAATTTATTATTTTGCGTAACACTATAAAAGCAATAACTAGTGTTTAATTTATCTCATATAGTACGTGTATTTTATCAAATACTTAATAAATAAAATATACATTGGGAAAACAGACTAAACAAGTCTAACAGAACTTTCAGTCTGCTGTTTTTATTTTTCTTCATAATTAGTCCTGTTAGTGTCTTACCTTGAAGACTCACCACATGTTACATGGCCCTTCAAGCCTAATTATGGTTTTTCTGAATTTCACAAGTAACTGATAGCTAAAGAATTAGAACCAGAACTCATATTTTAATTTTCCTTTGAAAAGAAATTAGAAATGTATTAGTTTTTACAGTGTCATTTTTTTGGTTTTCAATATTTTATAGATAACCAATCTTGTTTTATCTATAAGCTAATCTACTCTCCCTCTGCATAATTTTTTAAAAAAATTTTTAATTGTAAATGGACATAATACCTTTATTCTGTTTATTTAGTTTTTTTATGTGGTGCTGGGAATCGAACTGAGTGCCTCACACATGCTAGGCAAGTGCTCTACCACTGAGCCACAACCCCAGCTTCCCCGCATAGTTTGTTTTTTGGTTTTTTTTTTTTGCGGTGCTGGGGATTGAACCCAGGGCCTGTGCATGCAAGGCAGGCACTCTACCAACTGAGCTATATCCCCAGCCCCCTGCATATTTTTTTTTTTTTTTTGAACCGGGGATTGAACTCAGGGGCACTCAGCCACTGAACCACATCCCCAGCCCTATTTTGTATTTTATTTAGAGACAGGGTCTCACTGAGTTGCTTAGAGCCTCGCTAAGTTGCTGAGGCTGGCTTTGAACTTGCAATCCTCCTGCCTCAGCCTCCCGACTCGCTTGGATTACAGGCGTGCGCCACCGCGCCCGGCTCCTGCATAATTTTTTAATGGAGTTCTATTTTACATACCACAAAATTCCTCCTTTTAAAGTGTACAGTTCGGTGACTTTTAACGTAATCACAAAGTTGTGAAACCATCACCATTATCTACTTATAGAACATTTTGATCACCCCACAAGCTACCCTGTCCGTTAGCAGTCATTCTCTCCACCCCCTGGCAACCACTAGTCTACTGTCTGGTTTTGCCTATTCTGGTTATTTCAGATAAGCACAATCCTACATGTGGCCTTTTGTTTCTTTCACTGGCAAGTTTTCAAGGTTCATCCATTTGGTAGCAAATATCTTCATCCCTTTTTTATGGATGAATAAGATTCTACTCTACAAACGTGCCATATTTTGTCTGTTCATCAATTCATTGACACTTGGGGGATTTCTGTTTCGCCTATAATGACTAATGCTGCTATGAACATCATGTATAAGTTTTTATGTGAACTATATATATATTTCAGTTCTTTTGGATATATACCAAAGAGTGGAATTTCTGGGCTATAGAGTCAGTCTGTGTTCAGCTTTTTTGGTGTGGTACTGGGATTGAACCCAAGGCCTTATTCATGCTAGGGAAATGCTCTACTGCTTAGCTATATCCCTATTCCTTTCTGTTTCTTTTATTTTGAAACAGAGTCTCAGTAAACTGCCCAGGCTGGCCTTGAATTTGTGATCCTCCTGCCTCAGCTTCCTGAGTAGCTGGGATTATAGGCATGTGCTACTGCATCTGACTATATTCAACTTTTTGCAAAACTGCCTAACTGCTTTCCAAAGTGGTTGCATCATTTTACATTCTCTCCTGTAAAATATGTGAGAGTTTCTCTATTTTTCCACCTTCTAGAACCTTAGCCTGGCTAGGTCTGACCTAGTCCTGTCTGACCTAGTCCCGTCAACAATCCGCTTCCTTTCCAGGAGCTTCGCTGGGCACAGGAGGAGCTTAAGGAGCTGCGAGCACAGCGGCACAGTCAGGAGGTGATTGGGCGACACCGTGACCAGGAGTTGGAGAAGCAGCTGACTGTCCTGAGGGTTGAGGCTGATCGAGTCCAAGAGCTGGAACAGCAGAACCTCCAGCTACAAAAGACCCTCCAGCAATTGAAACAGGACTGTGAAGAGGCTTCCAAGGCAAGGGGAGTGGGCACCGAGCTTAGGAGGTGAAGGCTGAGGGGTCTGGAGGGCTGAGGAACCACAGGGCATGGAAAGTTACCTATGCTGGGTATGTATTGACCTGCTTCTTGGGCCTAGGTGTGTGATAAAAAGCAGGATATGGCAGGGGAGACCACTGGGCATGACAACCCAGGTGTCTGTGTATGGGTGGGATTTCTAGGAAAGACCCTGCCTGGGACCACTCCTCTTTACTACTGGCTTCATTGGGCTCTTGTTGGGTCAGTTTTCCTGGGTGTGCGTGCCTAGTGGCCTGAGCCCTGAGGTCTGAGCCACTGCTCCCAACTGCCCGCAGGCCAAGCTGGCGGCGGAGGCAGAGGCTGCTGTGCTGGGGAAACGTTGGGGAGCAGTGGAGACCACGCTTCGGGAGACCCAAGAGGAAAACGACGAATTCCGCCGGCGCATCCTGGGTCTGGAGCAGCAGCTGAAGGAGGCACATGGCCTGGCGGAGGGTGGGGAAGCGATGGAGGCACGGCTTAGGGACAAGGTGCAGCGGCTGGAGGTTAGTGCTTTACCCCACAGCACTGACTTCTTCCTGACCCTTTTTACCTTCAGATCTGGCTAAGTACTTGCTTGTCACTCAGCTGCCAGTTTTATTTTGCTGGTAATGTGCTTGTTTTGCCTTCCTGAATCCTCTGTTTACCTTGGGTTTATTGCCTGGAGTGTACTTTGGTGTGAGTATTTGAGACTTTGAACTGGTATTTTTGTTTCTCATCTCCCACCCTTTGTTTGCTCTCTGGGTCTTGATTTCTTTATTTTTCTTTTTTAAAAAATATTTTTAGGGGGCTGGGGTTGTGGCTCAGTGGTGGAGCGCTTGCCTAGCATGTGTGAGGCACTGGGTTCAATCCTCAGCACCACGTAAAATACATGAATAAAATGAAGGTCTAGCTACAACTAAAAAATATTTAAACAAAATATTTTTATTAGCTGTTGATGGACCTTTGTTTTATTTATTTATTTTTATGTGGTGCCAAGGATTGAACCCAGTGCTTCACATGCTAGAAAAGCTAGAAAAGCTCTCCACCACTGAGCCACAACCCCAGCCCTGTGTCTTGATTTCTTTGCTGGTTCTTCTAAGCCAATTTTCATTGCCCACCATTTTCATAAATGCCTCCCTCCCTCCCTTCCATCTCCCCACCTCCAAATGACTTGAACCCAAGCTTTGCCTCTCCCCAGCCCAAACTAGTCACCTCTCTCCTCTCTCAGGCAGAGAAACTGCGGCTACAGGAGGCACTGAATGAAGCTCAGGAGGAGGAGGGGAGCCTGGTAGCAGCCAAGCGGGCATTGGAGGCACGGCTGGAGGAGGCCCAGAGAGGGCTGGCCCGCCTGGGGCAGGAGCAGCAAGCACTGAACCGGGCCCTAGAGGAGGAGGGGAAGCAGCGGGAGGTACTCCGGAGGAGCAAGGCAGAGCTAGAGGAGCAGAAGCGTTTGCTGGACAGGACTGTGGATCGACTCAATAAGGAGGTGGGCACCAGGTTTTGTGGGCCCTTGGAAAGAGACCCAGCTTATACAGAAGCTTGTCTAGGGTATGGGCTGGGGGTAAATCAGAATGTGTGGCATCTGCTTGCTTCAACTATACCTCCAGAGTAGTTGGGATTATAGGTGTATGCCAACCATGCCTGGCTTCCCCTCTGTTTTCCCTTGTCCCCCAACAACCTGTTCTTTATAGTGTTCATTCTTGGGGAGTATTTCCTGGAATTCTGCTTTAGAAGTCTATAAGCTCCAAAGTCAAGAATCTTCATAAAAAGTTTTTAAATTGAGGGAGGGAAAGGAGAAAAGGAGACAGGGAAATAAATAGCTTTTTGCTGGTAAGGTTCTTCTCACAGTTTCTTACTTTACAAAACAAGAGCAACACCTAATATATTACATCAGTTCTAAAGTGCACATTTTATCATTTCTGAAATTGGATTGTGCCTTATAATTGGAATTGGTATGTCACAGTTCAGTTGGCAGATTCTTTCTTACTGTTACACCTTATAATTACTGTCACCTTGGGTTTGCTGAAATGTGGTTACTGAAGGTTTACTTTGTATCAGGTACTGTGGTAAGTACCTTGTGTAATTAATAAGAGTTCTCCCAACAACTCTGCAATGTAGGTACTATTATTATCCCATTTTATAGATAGGAAACAGACCCAGAAAGGATAAATAGCATGCCATTGGTCACTAATGGTAGAGTTGGAATTTAAACCCCAAATATCTCTATATAACTACTATCCATACTAGGGACCTCAGCCTGGGAAAGAGCAAGAGAGGACTACCTTGGCAGGGTGCAGTGCTGAAAACTCTTTTTTCTGCATTTTAGCTGGAACAGATTGGGGATGACTCTAAGCAAGCCCTGAAGCAGCTCCAGGCCCAGCTGGAGGATTACAAGGAAAAGGCCCGTCGGGAAGTTGCAGATGCCCAGCGCCAGGCAAAGGATTGGGCCAGTGAGGCTGAGAAGACCTCTGGGGGGCTGAGCCGGCTTCAGGATGAGGTAGGAGCCTAAATGGCAGGAGGATGGCAGTGGTCTAATGTCCTTGGGTTTGAAGGTCACTGCCTCTGAAATGACCCTATGACCTTGGTTCCTGGGGCTGAGGTTTAGCTGTAAGGACTTGCAACAAATTACATATGAAAGTGATGGATGGTAGAGGGAATTTTCTACCCTAGGTACAGACAACAGGGAATGCATTGTCTGAAAAGCAGTGGTTTTTAAACTATGCTGCACATTGGTTACCTGGGGAGATTTAAAAAAATCTCAATGCCCAAAGTGTATCCTATACTATTAAATTATAATCTCTAGGGGTGGGACCCAGGATCAGTATTTTTAAAAACTCCTCAAGTAGCCAGGTGCAATGGCCTTTACTTTTAGACCCAGCTACTTGGGAGGCTGAAGCAGGAGAATCCCTCAATCCCAGAGGTTTGAGACCAGCCTGGACTGAAAGCACACATGCACATACACACACATACCTTCAAAAACCTCAAGTGATTCCAATTTCTATACAGAATTTTGAAACAGCAAAGTAAATGGATTAAAACTCAGTCTGCTTTTTTATCATCATCATGTGCTGGCAATTCTGAAGAATGTCAGTAAGGAAATATTACTTTCCTTGGGGGCAGACTGCTCTCACCCCTCAATTCCCACCTCATATTACACAGAACTATTGCATTTTTCTTTTTGGCAGATTCAGAGGCTGAGGCAAGCCTTGCAGGCATCCCAGGCTGAGCGAGATACTGCACGACTAGACAAAGAACTTCTAGTCCAGCGCCTGCAGGGCCTGGAGCAAGAGGCAGAGAATAAGAAGCGCTCCCAGGATGACAGGACCAGGCAACTGAAGAACCTTGAGGTGAGGACATTGGGGGTTGTCCTTGGGGGAGAGATGGGAGGAGGGGGTTCTGGGTCCTGGCACAGGTGGGCCTTCTGTGGGGAAAGGAACCAGGGTACTCTAAGCCTCTTTTTGTACTAGAGATTGAAACTGGCAGCCCACAGTTGATGGGTTTTGTTGGGCTGTAGTATTTTAACCAATTTTAAACTAAATGCCAATGTTTAGAAATTTACAGATATCATAAAAGAATTTGGATTTCTGGCTTATTTTATATTTAAAAATGTAACACTGAGCTTATAGAGTTCTGCAAAGCAACAATTGACTGGAGCTAAGCATTAGCATCCCCTTTAAGAGTGAACAGTCGTCTTCAATTTGCTGTATTTGAGAATAATAACAATAGCAGTAGCAGCAGCAGCAAAAATATATTGTGCTGTGTGCCAGGCACTTAAGACTCATTTCATTTTCAGAATAATCCTGAGCTAGATAGTCTTGCTTTTTCCATTTTACAGATGAGGAATATTGAGACCCATATTATTATATGATTTTCAAAGCAGGTAGTCTAGTCCCAAATCCATATTCTTAGCCTCTACACGGTACTGCCTGGCTTAAATTTGCTCCCCCAGTATGTACTCTGCTGCTTTGGTTTCTGAGTCTCTGTTGGCCTTGGCCCAGGTACTTGGGTTTTCTCTCTCAGTTTTCCCTTAAGGAAAAAAGAGGTCTCCAATGAGAAATAGATTCTGGGGTTTGCCTTCCTGCCATGACCACAGCATGCTCCTCATGCCACACCTGGTCAGAAGAGGGCACTAGCTCCATGATGGCTCTGGGCAGGGGCAAGGACCTAAAGGCTCCTGGGAATATGCAAAAGGGAAACAGCTATGGAGGCTGAAGTTTGACAGGCCCTCATCTGAGTTTGGCATTCCAGTGTCCAGCATTTGGGGAGGAATTGACCTTTGGTCCTTCTGCCTTAGGAAAAAGTCTCTCGACTGGAGGCAGAGTTAGATGAAGAGAAGAACACTGTGGAGCTGCTAACAGACCGTGTAAATCGGGGCCGGGACCAGGTGATTCCTTCCTTACCCCTCATTGTGTCTACTCCTGACTATGTAACCTCCTGGGCCTCTCAAAAACAATTCTACCTTCCCATCTTTCATATTCTGGAGAATTCTGGCTCAGGGTTTGTGTGTGGCTAGGTCTACTTCAAGGTCTCTTGTACTTTAGGAGGAGTTGGCAGGTTTCCTCAAGTGGAAAGAAGCCAAGAATTTGAGTGGAGGAAAGAATCCTGCTGGCCTGGGCTACTCTGACCAGAGTTAGGACTGCTTCAGTTCAGAAGGAATGCTAGTTCCTGGTGGGACTAAAGAAGCTCTGTCTCTGTCCTCTGGCTCCTCTCTTTGAATAGACTGTGATTACTTATTTGCTTGAGAAATCTTGGGTTCAGAGATCATCCTCCAGGGGTCTGCCCCTTCAGGGCTCTGTCCTACTTGGTTCCGCTTGCTGGTTCATTCTTTACTCTCCCCAATTCTAGACACTCTCGCTCATCCCCCTAGGTCGATCAGCTGAGAACAGAGCTCATGCAGGAGAGGACTGCTCGGCAGGACTTGGAATGTGACAAAATCTCCTTGGAGAGACAGGTGAAAGAGGGGCAGAGTTTGGGGGATAGACCCTGGGGGTCTGGGTAGAATGGGTACCTGGGTACCTGGGTAGAATGACCAAGTGAAGTATTGACCATGAGGGCTTCCTGTCCTTCTCAGAACAAAGACTTGAAGACCCGATTGGCCAGCTCAGAAGGCTTCCAGAAGCCCAGTGCCAGTTTCTCTCAGCTTGAGTCCCAGAATCAGTTGTTGCAGGAGCGGCTACAAGCTGAAGAGAGGTAACGTGAGCTTGTCTTTCCTTGCTCCCATCCTTCCTCACTCTGTCTGGGTTTTTCTCCTCTAGGGCTTCCCTCATCTACTACCTCAGGTCCGACCAACTTGGCCTGTTCTTCAGGGAGTCCCTTTTCTGCTAATACAGAGCAGAAAGAGTTGTAGAAATTCTGAGATGTAAATGACCTCTGTCTCCTCAGTTCTTTGGATCTTCCCTGAAGCCTCCTTATTCTGTTGATGGGGCTTATGATGGAGAGAAGTCCTTAGAGGAAGAAAGGAACCAAGTAAGGATTCTCTTAGAAATGGTGATAGCTGAACACATCCCTCTACCTTCCTCTCCCAGGGAGAAGACTGTCCTGCAGTCTACCAACCGAAAATTGGAAAGGAGAGTTAAAGAGTTGTCTATCCAGATTGATGATGAGCGACAGCATGTCAATGACCAGAGAGACCAGGTAAGGACATGGTACCCTGGGGCTAACCTGCCATGGGCAAGTATATATTATGTGTTTGCTTGAAGGATAAGGGAGATCTCCCATAGGTCTTTCAAATCTAATCTTTCCTTGTATAATGACAGGGAAATTACATTGAAAGGAGAGACTAGAGCAGTTGTAGTTAGCATATGTATTGAATGTTAGATTCTTTTTAAAAAAAAGTTTTTTTAGTCGTTGATGGAATTAATTAACTAATTAATTAATTTATATGTAGTTCTGAGAATTGAACCTAGTGCCTCTCGCATACTAGGCAAGCACTCTGCCACTGAACCATAATCCCAGCCCAAATGCTAGTTTCTTTTGCTAAGTATTATGCATGCATTAATTAATTCATTGAATCCCCAGGGCAACTTCTGAGGCTAGGGAATTTGCCTGTAGTCGCACTTTTCCAGGGGCAATTACCCCTTGTCAAGATTGTTACAGGGGAGAGTCTAGGTTATGGTAGCAGGTGCTTTTCTAATGTGGAACTTGGTATCCTGTCCAGCTAAGCCTGAGGGTGAAGGCTCTGAAGCGGCAGGTGGATGAAGCCGAAGAAGAAATTGAGCGACTAGATGGCCTGAGGAAGAAGGCACAGCGTGAGCTAGAGGAGCAGCATGAAGTCAATGAACAGCTCCAGGCTCGGATCAAATCCCTAGAGAAGGACTCCTGGTATGGGCTGCCCTTTTGCTCCCAGCTCCATGGGGGCAACACAGTAGGAAGGGAAGGGTCTCTTCCAAGCTGGATAAGGAGGAGAATCACTAAAATGGGACTGTGCCATCACTTATTGTGACTAGAAGCTAGTGTGGTTATTTCTTAGTATCAGCTCCATCTTTTATCTTGTCTCCCCAGATCTCTGATTAGTGGGGGATCTTGTGAGTGGTATTAGGCCTTAGAAGAATGTTTCCTTAGCTTGGAAAGAGTGACTCTCTCAATCTAGTCCCCTTCCCTTACCAGTATTCTTTCTGACTCAGGCGCAAAGCTTCCCGTTCAGCTGCTGAATCGACCCTCAAACACGAGGGACTGAGCTCAGATGAGGAATTCGACAGTGTCTACGACCCCTCATCCATTGCATCACTACTTACCGAGAGCAACCTGCAAACCAGCTCCTGTTAACTCTTGGTCTTCAAGGGTTCAGAAACAGGCTGAAGGCCTACCCCAGCCAGCCCTGCTCTGCCTTGCTGTGCCCTTCCTGCCTTGGATTCGTCTTTTCCTATGGGTGACCCAATTATTCAAACCTAAGACAGGGATGGGTCCAAGTGATGGTGATAAAAAAAGACATCAGCAATGAACTGATGGATGAACTTGGCCTTTTCATTGGAGGAGTGGATATTTTAGGCCTGCAAAGTCCTTCTCTTAGATGCTGACTCCTTCATCTCTTTTATAGAGGAAGGACAGTCAGCACATAGACTGAGGGAGACTGAGAAGGAAAGGAAAGGGTAGAAATTGCCATGTATAAAGCTTTATTTCTTTAGCCCTTAACCCTATGGCTCAGGGAAATACCCTATGCTATTCTGCTCCCTGGATTCCTGCAACCTATTTTTCTCCCACTCTAGAGCAGGGTGAGGGGAACATTATGGGTAATGACCACGCAGGCGTGAGTCTACCCACTTCTCAAATGCTTCTCTTTGCACAGTCATGGGGCCTGTGTGGTTGTCCCATACCTTTCCCATTCCTATATTTTTATCTTCTTTAAACCACTGGGTTCAGAGGACCCTTCACCCTCTCCCCTTCACCATTCCTATCTTGTTTCTTTCCTCTCAGTGCCTTAGCCAGGGTGAGGAGATAAGTATGCTTTTCTTGCCTTTTATACCTGCACACTCAGACCTCTCCAAAAACCAACCTTTCTCCAACTGGGATCCTTAGCCTACCCTGCTTCCCCAGTAACTGGTCAAAAGCTACTGGCTGCTCTGCCAATAAGTCCTGGGCAAGGAACTTTGGTAGGGCCATAATAAGGTGGTGGGGGCCTGGTTTTGCTCAGGGTTTCTGTCCTCCTTTCTCTCCCTCCTCTGTAACTGTGGTGGTTATAAGGTGGTTGAACCTGGGAACCCTGACAACTGTGTGTACAAGTTCCAAAATCAAAGGTTTCCGTTCTGTGGCCTGCCTTGTGGTTTCCCTGACTAGATACGTCTGTCAACGGGGAACCAAGGGACCCTCATTTTCTCAAAAACTGGGCCCTTATTCAGGGTTTCCCCTGGGTTTACAAGGTGACTCTTGGTACAGATGGGAAGAGGCAATGGGTTATTTTTTCTTCCTTTGGATTATGGGGAGAGCCAATCCCTGGTGGGGAGGTGGTAAGGGGGATGGATGATTCACCTCTTATTTCCAAAACAGGTTCTGTAGGGAGCCTGCGGGAGCCTGTGGAAGAAGACTGTTCTCACCAATGACTTGTAATTTCATGATTAAAAAAAAAAAACCTATATTCTGCAAATGAGGCATTTTTTCCTAATCCAATCCAGCCTTGTTTTTATTTTTAAATTAAATATTAAGATTATATATCTATATTGAAATCCTTGTCTTCTTTTTCCTGGCTTATTTGGAGGTCTAAGTTTTACAAAGAAATTGTTTTAACTCTACAGCTTAGAGGCCATGGGTCACTTGCCATTGGTCATATGTACCTAGAAAACCTGGAAGTGTTTACAGCAGCAGCCTATTCTCTCCTGTACAATCTTCTCAGAATAGCAAGGCCAGAAAATGTCTTCTTTGAGGGTTAGAGAGGAATAGATCAGAACTGTGTTTTATTCCATTGGTTTCCAGGGGTATCCCCAGCATTCACCTCCTAGGCATGAATATCCCCATCTATTACTAACTGGCATGGGAACTTACCTGGAGGTGGAGAAGTTTTGCCCATCCCTGCCTTTGTGTTGCCTTGAAGAAGGAGCTAGGTATTCACCAGAGCCTATTGCCAGATAGGATACTTCTCACTTAAGAGTGGTCACATCTCCTGAGTGATTCTGCCTACTCCCCATGTGGACCATAGACAAGTAGAACAGCCACCTACAGAGAACAACTGGGCTGGGAAGAAACTCTAGGATCCTGGTCTGCTAACCCCTTCTCTGCCAGCCTTCAAGATTCCAGCCTAGGCTTGGGTAGCAAATAACACTGAAGAAGGTGAGACTCATCTTTTTTCTAGAATACAAATTCCTTTTAAGGCAATGTGTCCCGCCTCTCCCCACCATATAAGGGTAGCTTTGGTTTAATAGCTTCTGCAAAACAAGCCCCACCCAGAGTCTAGCTGGCTTTGACTTTGGCCTGGGCACCTTGCCAGGGTAGGGCACCTGCCAGACTGGCTTAGGCTAGTCTGAGTGAGCTGGCCCTTGGTGCCTGCCTTTTTTTCTTTTTCTTTTTTTTTAAGGTATTGAGGATTGAACCTAGGAGCACTTTACCACTGAGCTACATCCTTAGTTCTTTATATTTTGAGACAGGCTCCCCCTAAGTTGCAGAGGCTGGCCTAAAACTTTATATCCCCCTGCGTTAGCCTCCCCAGTCGTTGGCATTACAGGCGTGGGCCACCGTGCTGGGCGGTGCCTACCTTTTTACCGCAGAGGAAAGGTTTACTCAGCTCTATCAAGCCTACAGGCTGGGATATACAGGGAGAGAAGAATGTGCAGAATTACGTGCACGTTCCAACTCCTCATTCCCTATAGAGGGGCACATAGGGTGATTCCCTCTGACCAACTCTGATCTTGAGAGTTGAAAGGAGACTAAACTAAAGAAGAATGTTGAGGTGAAACCACATACCCTAGACAAAACTGGTCAGTTAAGCAGCCTCAGGTCACTTCCAAGCCCCACCTTTATGTAAATCTGAGAGAGCACTGAAGGGCTTGTCCTGGAACCGCCCACCTCACTCTTTCGCTCGCTTATTGGCGAACAGCGTTCTAAGGTGTGGCCTGTCTTCAGCCCGCCCCTGACGGGTCTATACAAGGGGGTAATTCTGCGCGCGCCCGCGAAGAAAAAGCCAGACGTAAAAGAGGTGGGGTGGGCTCTCTGCGGCTCTCCCGGCGGGAAAACGATGAACGGGACGCGAAACTGGTGTACCCTGGTGGATGTGGACCCTGAGGGCCAGACTGCGGTAAGAAAAAGCGCCCAGACCGCTTTTCCCACTTGGTATTCTCGGTTTCCAGTTTCACCCCTCCGGTGCAGGGCTCCGAGTTCGCTGACATCACCTGGTGCTTGACTTGGTGCGGTCAGCCCTTCGCACAGCTTTTCTCTCTTTTCCTTTGACCTGCCTCTGGGCAGTGGTGCGGGACGAAGATATTTTGAGTCTCGGGGACTGGAGGTGACCCTTTCCTTTAGGAGAACACTGCGGCTTCTACCTGGGACTTGGCGCGAGGGAGTCCTTGCTTGGGCCGCGAGTCTCAGCGCACATTACTCAGGCGTCTGGTGGGCGGCAATATTGGACTGTAGGAGAAAGAACTCAAGGGACCCGATGCCCGCGCTGCTTTGGACACTGTGTCCCTCCAAGGCGGAGTAGGCTTTTCTTTGGGTCCTGGTGACCTCAGAAACCCTTCAGAGAATTTTATGGTGCTTTGGATGATCAGTAACAGGAAACAAGGAAAAGGGGTGGAGGGTGAAATTCTAGGGTTTGGAATGGAGTGACAGGGACGGTAGGACCCAAATCACTCCGAGATGGGCTAGGGACTTTACCTTTCGCTAAGAAGGGTGGAGCTTTCCACCTGGTCACCTTTTTTCTTGAATTTCTCCTTTTTGCCCCTTGCAGTTCTCCTGCTCCCCTCCCCCAGTCGGCCAACATAGCTTCCTGGGACGGTTTGTTGGTTTTGCTTCCGTCTCCAGCCGCCAAACCCAGGGCAAGTGGATGAAGGGATGCAGAACCTGGGCTGAGAAGGGAAGGGAAGCGAACCACGAGAGGGTTTCTGGACTCGGTAAAGGCTGGGGAGATGAAGGACATTCTCTTCTGCAAGCCACTGTGCCCTGCTTCTCTCATTCCCTGGCTCTCAGTCCCTGCACATTTGGGTCCGTGGCCCCCTCCCGCTTGCCATATGATTTTTCCCCTTCAGAGGCAAAGGAGGATAATTTGTGACTGGATATTTCTAGGCTCTGCTGGGGAACCTAACCTAGAATAAGTGTGTAATATTTCATCAATTTCTAAGCTATTGTGGTGAGAGTGAAATGGAAGTCAAGGTGATGGATAGTCTGTGCCTCCTCCCCCCATCTGATCTCCCTACTCTGCCTCTCTCAGCATGCCCCGCAGATAGAGCTAACCCAGCGGTGGGTTATGGCTCTTAAAAGAATATTTGTAGAATAGATGCTCATTTGAGCTTTAGGGTACAGATGATCATTTAACTATGTTCCTTTACTATTTCTGCTTAGGCTTATGAATGTTTCTGCCACTTTACAGATCTCTACTGTCCAACTTCAGTCTCCCACCACCCAGTCTTCTCCTCCAGCTATAGGATGCCCAGTAGATGGAAAAAAATCCATCCCCTTTTGTGTCCAGCCCAAAGTCCTACTACATGATCTTGCTGTTTTGGAATGGTTGAGGTAGGGAAAAGGGTATGAAATAAAGGATAGGGGTGTTTTGGCTTCTTTTTGTTTGCTGTAGGAAAGAGATCCAGAAAGAGGTCTAAAACTATGACATTGGCAGCACTAAGCATGAATTATCACCCTTTGTTGTCCCTTGATTTTTTTTTTTTTTTTTTTTTTTTTGCTGCTTGTTTGGTGTGGCAGAAAGAATAGGTAGGAAAATAGTGAGCAAGGAATTCAGACATAGATTAAGTTTGAAGCTAACCAGAGACCTCTAGAGCAAGAAGAAGAGAAATTTCCTTTTATTTCTTCTTTCTAGGTTGAACTTGAGATTTATTTTACACCAAAGCTGGGAATGAAATAACCATTGGGTCTGATCTTGAAGACATTCCTGAATTCTTAAGGAGGGGGAGGAGATGGTAAACAGTCAGTCAGGAGATAGGCATTGTGCTGGATTCTTCTTCTCTGAGCCAGCCTGCAGATAGAATTTGTGGCTTTGGACAGTCCCTTGGAAACTGTCATATATTCATACCATTGAATGAGTGCTCAGTGTATGTGCAAAGTGAGTGAGTGAATACATAAATGAACAGATGCTTTTTCTGGAGTTGGCAGTTGTAGGCAGTTGATTGGAGTGTTCTAGTTTGAAATCAGGATCCTGGATCTTCGTGTTTGCTCATGAGCCAGGCCATGTGCCTTAATACCCCAAACACAGGGGTTGGAATATGGCTAATAAACTCTCTGGATTGTTTCATTACAGGTGTGTGCCACTGTGCCTGGCCCTTTTTATTTTTTGAGACAGGGTCTTGCTTAGTTGCTGTGGGGGGCCTGGACTTTCAGTCCTTCTGCCTCAGCCCCTGGAGTTGCTGGGATTACAGGTTTGTGCCACTCCACCCGGCTGGATTGTTTTTATCATTGGATGCAGATGCAGCATGTACAAGAAGTCAGTGTTTTTCAAAACCACAGACCACAACCACTAGTGGATCTGAAATCACCACAGTGGGATAGAATCAGAATAAAAAAAGAAGTAGCGTTAATGCTCTGAGTGTTAGTGAGGGTAGACTTTTTGGCAAAACTTCCATTTCAGTTATATCTGTCTGTGTACGTTTTACATATGTATGTTTACTGGACCTTGAGGTAAAATTTATTTTTTAGGTCAAAAAAGTTCGCAAGCCACTGTGGTAGGTTATATCGACATATGAAAGTACAAAATAAGCCTCAAACTCATTTAAAAATTTTTTTATTCATTTATTTATATGTGGTGCTGATTATTAAACCCAGTACCTCACATATGCTAGGCAAGCTCTACCACTGAGCCACAACTCCAGCCCCTCAAACTCATTTAAAAATTTTTTTTTTAGTTGTAGATGGACATAATACCTTTATTTAATTTATTTATTTATATGTGGTGCTGAGAATTGAACCCAGTGCCTCACATGTTAGGCAAGCACTTTACCACTGAGCCATAACCTCAGCCCTTAAACTCATTTTTTTTTTTTTTGGTACTGGGGATTGAACTCAGGGGCACTCCACCACTGAGCCACATCCCCAGCCCTATTTTGTATTTTATTTAGAGATAGGGTCTCACTGAGTTGCCTAGGGCCTCGCTAACTTGCTAAGGGTGGCTTTGAACTCGCGATCCTCCTGCCTCAGCCTCCCAAGTGCTGGGATTACAGGCCTGTGCCACCACGCCCGGCTCCTCAAACTCATTTTTAATTGACATTTCCTTTAACTTCCTTTGGTTAAACAATAGAGAATAACTCTAGCTAACTTAAATAGAAGAGGAATTTATTAGAAGGCAATGGGGCAGTACACAAAATTTAAGGGAAAACTTGAAAAGTCCAAATTGAGGGAGTCCTTGGGCCTCAGAAGGTAGAAGGAACTAAGGGAGATTTTCTACTTTTGGGTGAATTGGTTCCAACTGTTTTAGGTTTTTTTGCCGTTCTGCCCAAGATTCCAGGAAGGGGATGCCATTGTTCCTTCTCTCCTTCCTTGACCAGGGTAGGGTCAGATTCCTTGATTGACAGGCCCATAGGGTTACCCAGTGAAGAAGTGAGATTCTTCAAAGCAAAACCTAAGTGTTACCAGAGGAGGAGAATGGAAGCTGTGTGATAAAAGGAAAAAGTCTGTGACATTTGACTTTAGTGTGATGAACTATGATTTTCTTCCCTTTTTTTTTTTCTTATGGAAAGGGTATATGTACATGATTTTTAAATATCTAAATAAAACCAAACGGCTTTTAAAATAATATAATAGTTCTCAAATTCAATCTTTGCACCATGGAAGTAGCCACTTTCAACTTTTTAGCTGTTTTGTCTTGTGTTTATGTCCATGTTAAATAATATGTTTATAGGCTTATAGTGATATTTTTTGATTTATCAGTCTTAGACGTCTATTGACTTCCTGTTATAGGAATTATGGGAAGACTTATACTCTCACCCCTTACTTTCTCCTTTCCCATGATCCCACAGTTTTTAGCTAAACTGTGATTTCTGTTAATAATTGTGGTTAAAAGCATGGCTCTGGGAATCTAAGGTGGACTGTAGTCAGGGCTCTGATGTTTGCTTCGCCCAGAATTACTTTGGTAAATTAATTTCTTCATTCTCAGTTTCCTCATCTGTAAAACAGGGATAATAATTAACACCCTTCTCATGAGGTTGCTGTGAGGATGAAGTAAGATAATACATATGAAATATTAAGTACACTTCCTGGCACATGGTAAGTGCTCAGGTGTTAGCTGTTATTTTCTATTTACTTCTGAACTATTTCAACCTCCTTGGAGTACCCTGGCCAAAGGATGGAGGAAAAGTCTGGGATCTGTTGGGCTTGGTCAAGATTTGCTCCTCATTATGTTGACATTTATTTTTCTTATCTGTTCCTGTCCCTTTCCTTGATTATTTAGATCCCTCTGCCTATGGAGGATCCCAAGGGTAAGAGAGGGCCTATGGATGGACCCACAGGAAAGATGTGGGTGACTTTTACTAAGTCCTTACTCAGTCAGGACTGGTCTTAAATGAGATGATGGTTAGGGTTCATATGTTGGCATCCCTCTTGGGCCCCTTTTCTTCTCTTTTTCGGACCTCTTAGCCAAGGCAGCTGGTGACCTCTGGTAAGGCGATTTTCTTTAAGTAACCTATCAGTGTTACCCTTCCTTAGAACATTTGCAATTTTTTCATCCTCTCTAGTGTTGTGTTGTATTGTGTTTGATTTATTTTTGACTGGAGAGGTTCTTTCAACACCATAGTAGATTTGGAATTCATCTGTAACATGAACTCTTGTCTTTGCCATGGAATAGGTGACATTCCTGTAAGACCTCAGAAGCTAAAATTGTTTAATGCCAAATCTTTCCTGAGCTCCACTTTTTCAAAATCTAGAATTGTAATTTATTGAAGGCTTACCATGAGCTTCACATATTTTTTATAACAACTTTATTGAAATATAATTCTTTTTTATTTGGTATCAGGGATTGAATCCAGGGGCACTTAACCACCAAGCTACATCCCCAGCTCTTTTTATTTTTTATTTTGAGGCAGGGTTTCGCTAAATGGCTTAAGGCCTTGCTAAAAATTGCTGAGGCTGGCTTTGAACTTGAAATCCTCTTGCCTCAACCTCCCCAGCCACTGGGATTATAGGTGTGCTCCATGGTGTCTGGCTAGGGTTCTTATATTCACAGAATTGTGCAGTAATCAATAAATTAATTTTTAAAAAGTAAGTCAACTTGAGAACTTTTTTCTCACTTCATAAAGAAATCCTGACCCATAAGCAGTCATTACCCATTTTCCCCTAGCCAACTACCAGTCTACTTTCTTTCTCTATGAATTTAGTGTTCTGCACATTTCATATAAACATAAGCATATAGTATGTGTTCCTTTGTGGCTGGTTTATTTCAGTGAGCATACTGTTTATTTTCATTTGTTTGTTGTGGTGCTGGGTATGGAACCCAGGACCTTGGACTTGTGATGCTACCAACTGAGCTATACCCCAGCCCCAAGCATGCTGTTTTTGAGGTTCATCCACATTGTAACCGCATTTTGGTTGTTTCTGCTTTTTGGCTGTTGTGAATAACGCTGCTGAGACCTTTGCTGTACAAATTTTTATGTGGACAGATGTTTTTGTTTCCCTTGGCAAGAAATACCTGGGAGTGGAATTGCTGCATCACAGCATTTGCATTTTAAAAGGGGGTTGATCTGGAATCCTTGGTGCTTACTCAATAGGAATGAATGAATTCTCAAATGACGAGGTCCTGGCTCTGTGACACCTGGATGGGGAAAAACTCCTGGGTAGAGGAACTTCTCAAGTTTGGTGACTTTGTTTCTTCCAGTTGTGAGACTTGCCAGACTCAGCCCATAAATTTCTCCTCACACCATTCCAGCTCCTGCAATTCCTTACTTTCAGGAACACTGTGGCTGATATCTAGCTCCAAGCCTGCTAGGAATTTGGGGAATGCTGGGCTTTTGCCTGTAGAGGGAGGGGAGGATCCCAGAGAGGATGGTTACCTAATCATTAGGCATTTGCTGCCAACATTGCCCGTATTTCTCTGGGGTGGAGGGAGGTATGCACCTAGATGGTTTCGATTCCAGACACATGTGCTCAGAGCAGGTGGGATGGGCTTCCTTGCCTGCTGGTAATTATGGTACATGCCTTTTGGGTCACAGTGCAGAGCCTTGTGTAATGCCTTTGTTTCCTAGAGATGGGCAGGTTTAGTTGGTGGAATAGGTATGTGCTAGGTAGGTTGACAGCCCAAATTTAAGCCTGATTAGCAGAGGCAGGAAAGAAAAGAAGATGGAGTAGGGTAGGAATGGGAATGGGTACATGAACGAAGGAAAAGGAAATGGTTTCCTAGGGTCTGGGGCACAAAAACTAAAATCACAAAGTGGTCAGAGAATACTGAGGCAGTCACTTTTGCTAGCCCTTTGAGGGAAGGGAGCCCCTAGGATTTTACCTGTTCATTCCAGACTGGCTAGGCACTAGGCGGTGTCCTGGTGAGAAACTGGCTCAGCAACAGTGTCTCCAGAGTTGGGGATCAGGAGCCTCCCTCCTTCTATGTATATACTCACACCAGGCCCCAATGTAGGACTCCAGGTAATGAGAAGCACCATCCCACTTAGGGTACCATCTCAACTCTCTTTTTCCTATTTCACTTCCCAGTCACCCTGGTCAACCCATGGCCTGAGAGCTTGTCCAGCCCATGCCTCTGGGTAGGTAGCCAGATAAAAAGCAAACACTGGTTTTGTTGGCTGATCTGTGAGGAGGAAGAAAGGGAGTGTTTCTTTGTGTTGTGCTTAACAAAGGGCCATTTCTGACTGAGAAAGCACTGTGGAAGGCAAGACCAGCTGCACTGAACCTGCAAGCTGAGTGGTTTGGGAGTCTTCTCCAGAATAGGGTGGGCACCCAGCCATCCCACCTGGCCCTCTTTTTTGTTTCCCCATCCTGGTGTCTTGTTACAAGAGGATGATAATTCTCATTTCTCAGAGTGAGCAAGTTGAATGGCTGCTACTGCAGCAGCTTATGTGTTTGGGGTTGGAGAGGCAGCAGGATTGAGGGATAGAGTAATGGAAGAATGGGGTACAGGTTGAAGATGAATTAAGAATGCTGGTTTCAAGCTCAGAGAGGATCTCTACTTCCTTCTCCTTAGAAGAAACCCTTGACCCTCTTCCTTGCATTGCCCCCACCACCCAGTCCTAGGGGACCCCATAGAATCCTGGGGAGGGGGCCTGGGGAAACAGGGTTTTCCCATAGATCTTTTCCCACTCTCTTAAGCCCCTGGTATGAGAACCCCTGGGGCCTGCCTGTTTATCTCCTATCTTTTCTTTTTCTCCTTGAGTGTCTTGATCTCTGAGCCCTCAGCCGTATGTTTACCCCCGCTCCTGCTTTGAGGAGTGAGTCACCTTTGGAGATTTGTTTGAACAGAGTGGAGAGGCTGCCTGTAATTTGGAGGTTGCTGGGCTTCTCCCCAAGAATGTTTACGAGGTTAGAGGCTGCTTACCTTGTGATTAGTGCTGCTTTTTCCCTAGAGAAGAAGGTGCCGCTTCCATCTTGCCTCTCACAGAGTCCCCAGTAGAGTCTACCCTGCCAGACAGTTTTGGGGGACTTTCTTAAGCTCTCTGGAGCCTGTTCATGGGTCTGAGGTCATCACTCAGCTCCAGAACACAACTGATCCCACCAAGCAGAGAGGATCCCCAGGTTTTCCCTCCTTGGCTCTGGGTTAGGGTTGTGGGGTAAGAGGTCTGGCCTTACAAGACATTCTCTGGTTCTGGAGGATGACGTACCAGAGAAAGCCCTAGAGTTTTCACCAACTCCATTTAGACAATTTGCTTCACCACCAGCACTACCCCACCTCCATTGGCAGGCTCTCCAGAACTTCTTGAAAATTACTGCTGTCTCACCCATGTGAAGTGATTTATGGTTTATAAAGCACTTTCTCATTGTTTCACCCTACCTACCCTGCCTAAAGTGTCAGCAGGTCGGGCATGATCACCTCCCCTTTACAGATAGACACTGAAGCCCAGAGAGATGAAGGGCTTTGCTCAAGGATTAACAGATGTCAGTTGGGACTGCCATCTGACTCCAGGTTTAGTACTTTTTCTTTCCTTCGCATTGTTTTATTATAGGAGTATTACACAAATGTATTTTTGTTTCTAAAGTTTAAAATACCATAGAAAGATGTAGAACAAAAGGTCTTTCACTCAGCTGCCTTTCTTTAGTTAAGTGTATATGATTCTATGCTTTTCCCATGTGGGTTTCCCCACCCCAAAGAAATGCCATGTGACATGGTGGTTAGGAGCCCAGACTGAAATAATAGGATGTGAATTTGAACCCTGGCCCTGGCTTTCACTAGTTGTGTGAACTTGGACAAGATGTTTCTATGCCTGAGTTTTTTAATCTCTAAAATGGGGATGTTGATAATAATACCTACTATGTAATATCTTTTGTGAGGATTAAATGAGTTAATAACTATGAAGCCCTTTGAACAGGGCCCAAATACATAGTAATTGCTATGTATAGGAGTTGGCAATTACTGATACCATGAGCATGTATATATGTACAATATATAATAATATATAAATGAGAAGTCATATTTTATTTTATTTTTCCATTACTGGGAATTGAACCCGAGGATCCTTTACCAACTGAGCTACATCCCCAGTCATTTTTTATTTTGAGACAGGGTCTTGCTAATTGCTGAGGCTGGCCTCAAACTTGCAGTTATCCTGCCATAGCCTCCTGAGTCGCTGGGATTATAGATGTGTGCCACCATGGCTGGTAACCCTTTCCTTCTAACACAGAAGTGATCACTGTCTTGAATTTTGTGTTTATTTCTTTGCTTTCTGTTATACTTTTATGACATGCTCAAATGATACATTGTCTAGTTTGGCATGGTTTGAATTCTGTGTACATATTATAATCTATAGGTTGTTCTTTTACTTTACATTAATTTTGAGATTTATTCAGTTGATGCCTGTTGCTATAGTTCATTTATTTTCACAGCTGAATAGTAATTGATTGCACTAATACCCCAGAGTTAATGAATTCATTTTCTTGTCAGTGGCCCATCTGGGTTGTTTCTAGTATTTTTATTTTAATTTTTTTGGAGGGAAATGAAGAATTGAACTCCAGGGTGCTTTACCACTGAGCCACACCCTCAGCCCTTTTTATTTTATTTTGAGACAGGGTCTGGCTAAGTTGCTGAAGCTGAACTTGAACTTGTGATCTTCCTGCCTCATCTTCTCAGGCCACTGGTATTACAGACATATGCCACCATGCCCACCATTTTTTTAAAAAAATATTTTTGGTAGTATTTTTCTATTGTAGGCAAGTCTGCTGTGACCATACTTGCACATGTATTGTTGTTACACTTTTTAAATTAGTAAAATTCCTTTTTATCATCTTTTTCCTTTTTCTTTTTTTTTCTTGTTGGTGCTAGGAACCAAACCCAGGGTTCTGAGCTTTAACATTTTAATTTGGGGGCTGGGGTTGTAGCTCAGTGATAGAGTGCTTGCCTCAGATGCGTGAGGCACTGGGTTTGATCCTCAGTACCACATGTGTAAATCAAATAAAGATACTGTGTCTATCTACAACTAAAAACAAACAAAGAAACATTTTAATTTGCATTTCCCTGATTACTGGTTAGGTAGAACATTTTCATATATCCAATGACCATTTAAATTTCTTCTTGGAGTTTCCTTTTTTAGCCTTTGCTTATTTCTTTTGACCCACCCTACCACCCTCTGGGTCTGCTTGTTTTAGTATTGCATTTTCAGTTCTCTAAACTGAAAAGTCTGAATTTCTAAAAAAAAAAAAAAAGAAAAGAAAAGAAAGAAAAGAGGTGTGGGGGGGGATGGAATGGATTGGGAAAATCCCTGACTTGCATTGCCTGGAATTCATGCACCACTTATCCTTTTTTCCCCCAGTATTGGGGCTCAAACCCAGGCCTCACACTTGCTAGGCAAGCACTCTGTTCCTGAGCTATATCCCTAGCTCAGCCTATATCTTCTGAGTAGCTATTCCAGGCCAGTCACTGTGCTATATAAGCTACCCATGTCTTCAAGGAATTTGTGATTTGGGGGAGGATTTGTAGGGTGCAGTAGTAGGTGCAGCTAGTAGGCTCTGCACCTGTGCAGGACCCTCTGAGAGGTGTACACAAGCTGAGCCTTGAATGCTAAGTGGGATTTCTCTAAGGAAGCTATTCTTTTTCTGGAGAGAAGGAAAGGTGATCTAAGTACTGTTGCATATAATTTCGTTCTGTCAAAATAAAAGATATCTTCCCTGGGAATGCAGTGCAGTGAGAGTGCTTGCCTAGTATGCACAGAGACTCTGGGTTTAATCCTAGTACCAACACACACACACACACACACACACACACACACGGAATACACTAATGGTGCTCTTTCTAGGTGATAGGAAATTGCTTTTTTAAATTATGTAATTCTATATTCACATGCAATCTCCTGCACTTTTTACTCAGTTTCCCTCAGTGGTAACATCTTGCCAAACTCTAGTGTAGCAAGGATGTTACTGTTAATACAGTCAAGATACAGAACATTTCCATCACCATAAAAATCCTTCCTCGCTGGGCGCGGTCGTGCATGCCTGTAATCCCAGCACTTGGGAGGCTGAAGCAGGAGGATCGCGAGTTCAAAGCCAGCCTCAACAACTTAGCAAGACCCTAAGCAACTCAGTGAGACCCTTCTTTAAATAAAATACAAAATAGGGCTGGGGATGTGGCTTAGTGGTGGAGTGCCCCTGGGTTCAATCCCCAGTACCAAAAAAAAAAAAAAAAGAAAGAAAGAAAGAATCCTTCCTGTTGTCTTTTAGAGTCACATCCATTTTCTTTCTGTAACTCCTGGCAACCATTACTCTGTTCTCCATTTTTATAATTTCATCATTTAAAGAAAGTTACATAAATGGAATCATTAGTATGGGACATTTTGTGATTGTTTTTTCACTTATCATAATTTTCTGGAAATCATTGCATTTATCAATATTTTGTTCCCTTTTATTGCCGGGTAATATTCCATGGTAGTAGATACATAATAGTTGGTTTAATTGCTCACCCTTGAAGGAATCTGAATTGTTTTCAAGTTTTTCTTTTCCTCCCTTTCCTTTTGATTTTCCCCCCAGTTACTAGGGATTGAACCCAGGGATGCACTCCCTACCACTGAGCTACATCTCCAGCCCTTCTTACTTTTTATTTTGAGAGAGGGTCTTGCTAAATTGTCTGAGACTGACTTTAAACTTGCCATCTTCCTACCTCAGCCTTCTGAGTAGCTATTATTACAAGCATGTGCCACCACACCAACTCAATTCTACAGTTTTTGCTTCTTTTTCACATTTGTTGTTTGGTACATATTCTTTTGGGATTGCTATGTTTTCTCTGTGAAATGACCCTTTTATCATATATAATGTCTATCTCTGTTTTTGTTGTTCTGAGTTATCAGAATAAAGCCACTCCTGCTTCCCAGCTTCACTTTGGTTAGTGTTTACGTGACATATCTTTTCATATCCTTTTACTTTCAGCCTGCTTATATTTGAAGTGTTTTTTGTAGATACCATTTATTGGGTCGTTTATTTTATTTCATTTCTTTTAAATATACAGATAAAATCACATGCATTTACCAAGTACAATGTATTGTTTGAAGTATATATACATTGTGGAATGACTGAATCTAGCTAATGACTGAATTAGCATGTGCATTACCTCACAAAGTTATCTTTTTTTGTGGCAAGAATGGGTCATTTTTAATTGGTGTGTTTAGACTACTTACATTTAATGCAATTATTGATATGCTAAGTTTGCCATTTTTTTTGTATTTTGTTCTCTCTTTATTCCATTTCTCTTTTCTTTTCCTGCCTTCCTGTTATTTGAACACTTAGGATTCCATTTTGATTCAGTGGTTGGGCTAAGTATTGCCTTATATATACATAATATCACAGTTTGCTGGTGGTGTCATTCTACCAGTTGGAATGAAAAGAAAACATCCTTTCTTTCTATCCCTTTACCCTGTCCCACTTACATTAATTTAAATATTTCCTCTGTATAACCACATTAGATAGTGTTATAATTCTAGCTTCAATCATCAGTTACAACTTAGAAAACTTGAGATGGAAACCCTATTGTATTTAACCATATTTTTTCTATCCTCGTTTCTTTCCAGTGTTCCAGGGTTTCTTTTCGTATTATTCCTTCTGTTTAGATAACCTTTTAAGCCATTCTTTTAGTGTAGGTCTGCTGATGAGAAAGCTCTTATATTTACCTTTATCTGGGGATGTCTTGATTTACCTCCCCTTCCTGAAGATTACTTTCCCTGGGGATAGGATTCTGAATTAACAGTTCTTTTCTTTCAACACTTGAAAAATATTATTCCACTTCCTTATAATCTCTGTCATTTCTAATGAGAAATCTACTGTTACTAAAATTATTTTGCCCTACGAATGAAGTGTTATTTTTTTCTGGCTGCTTTTAAGTTTTTCAAAAATTTGTCTTTAGTTATCAGAAGCTTTATTATGATGTATCATGACATGAATTTCAGGTTTATTCTGTTTGGGGTTTGCTTGGCCTCTTGGATTTGTAGATTTATGTCTTTTGCTAAGTTTGGGAAGTGAAATTTTCTGTCACTGTTTTGTAAAATACTTTTTCAATTTATCCCTTTCTTTGTTCCATCTGGGTCTCTGATGACATGAATAGATAATCTCAGGGACTCTACCCAACCTACTGGTCTGTGCTCTTCCAATTGGAATGCCTGGATTCATGAAACAAACCAAACTTGATAATTTTCATTGGCTAATAGCTCCTTTGTTCTGACTGAAAGATGCCCTATCCCCTGGCTTTCTTCAGCTGCCTCCAGGTATGAGGAGTTCAAAGTGTGTGCCCGTGTGTCTCGAGGAAAAATAGGCAGCCATTCTGCCTATTTTGAAATTATTTCCTCTTCTTTCTTTTCTATTGTTCTGGAATGTCACAGAGCATTCATTGCATACTCAGAAAATACTTTACTTTTCCCAAGGGTTGTGGCAGACAGCAACTCTATAGGAATTAACAGTAGAAGGGGCATTTCTTCATGGAACACAGGCAACTGAGAGACAGATGCCATAGAAGGCCTGTGGTGCTTAGGGAGTTTGGGATGGAAGGATGCCTTTTCCATGGAATGCAAGGTAGTGTCAGGGAAGATGGGGACTTGAACATACCCCAGGTGAAAATGGGAAGAAAGTGAAGGAATGATGGGAACACAGGTACTGAAGTTGGAAAGCATAGAATATATTGGGCAGTGGGGAGCAATGAGGGGACCACAAAAGGAGAGACTGACTGGACCCAGACTGGAGAACTTTGTATGAACATGGCTAAGGATCTAGCTTTTATTTGGTAGGAATTAAGTGTTTTTGTAAAGCCAGCTACTTTTCTGGGATTGGGAAGCTTGGGGTTCATTCTGAGAAGTGGGAAGAGGCTAACATTTGAGTGCTCCCTCTAGACATTTTTAGTTAATCTTCAAAAACCCCCTTGTTTGGATGGTAGTGTTCCATTTTACAGATAAGAATACTGAGCTAACTCTCTGACCGCACTGAGACATAAGTATCTGACCAAAGACCTAATTTCTTCTACATCAAGTTGGAAGGTTATCTTATGCAAACATTTGAAAAGTTAAGAGAATTCCTTAAAGCTTTCTAGGGTAAAATGGCCCCTACTTTTCCCTCTTGCTTGTTTTCCCCCTCTCAGATTTCTAAATTGTACCCACAAAGTTACTTTTTTACCCTTCTTTGAATCATGAAAGAAAATCTGCTTTATCTTTTGAAATTAGACTGATCTCTATACCCATTATCTTGTGCTTTCATTTGGATAATTTCTGTGTGGCTCAGAGAATTAGGGTTTAGATTCAGGTTTTCTTATAGTTGGTTCGGGAAGAATTCTTAGTCTTATAAAGCGCAGCAATAATTTCCTGGCTGATTGCCAAGGGCAGAAGTTGTGGATTGAAGAAGGTCAGTTCAGGGACGACCTCCCCGTAACAGGGCAGTGGGGGAAGGAGAGTAGTCCCTTCAGTGGGTTTCCTGTAATGCGAGAACCACCGCTCCACTGGAGCTGTTTGGAAGCAGTGTGCCATATAGTGTCTGGTGTGGTAGAAAGAGGACTTTCAGATGCCTCAGAAAATGCCAACACCCAGGAGTGACTGATCTTAGGCAAGTTAACGCCACATCTCTGGGCCTCAGTTCTTGTCTGTGAATTAGTGAGAGGTCCTAAGCCTTACTCTGCAGTGCTGGCTAACGTGCACCTGTGCCGGCCGTACTTATACTTGTAGACTATAAAGGTAAGGATTTATTGTTGCTGTCATTGTCATTATTAGGGCAGCGTGGACATTCTCAGACTGACTCTTCAAAGTGAACTGACAGGAGAAGAGCTTGAGCACATAGCCCAGAAGGTATTGAGGTTTCTGGTGGGTCACGGCCTGTTTCCTCAGCAAGTTCTTCTTCCTTGCTGCTGACCACTCACCTTAGTGCTGCCTGGAGCTACCTCTGCTGCTGTAAACGCGGGAGCATCTCCTTTCAGACACATCCAACTGAGCTCAGCACTGTGCACTGCTTTGGTGGTGGGGGAGATCCCCACTAAAGTACAACTAACCTGCAGTTTCTACTAATGGTCTCCATCCAGTGTTCTTGCTGTTATGTGGCTTCTATTGGCGGTTCTGAAATGAATTTTTGGATGGGAAAAGCCAACTAATGCTTCAAGTCTTTGAGGAGCAGGTCTCAGTATTGGTCACGGGGCAGGAGTTCTGGTCTTGTTGTGTGGTTTCTGAGCTACTTTTCTGTCTCTCTTTCTGGCAGGCGGGCAGGAAGACCTATGCCATGGTGTCTGGCCATTCAACTGGTCATTCTCTGGCCTCAGAACTGGTGGAGTCCAATGATGGACATGAAGAGATCATTAAGGTAAGCGTAACACACCACCCTTTGATCTCCTTCCTTTTTCTCCTTATAGGCACATGCAGGGGAACAACTGAATGTTGCCAAAGGGAGTTTGTGGTGTGACTGGAAGGAACTATCCTGAGATGCTAGTTCTTGGTCATCTGGATGGATCGTTTTATTATTATTATTATTATTATTATTATTATTATTATTAATATAGTTGTTGAAGGATTTTTATTTTATTTATTTATTTATAATATTTATTTATTCAAATATCAGTGGTACTGATAATTGAACTCAGTGCTTCACACATGCAATGCTAGGCAGGCACTCTGAGTCACAACCCCAGCCCCTCCTGGACAAATTTTAATTAACCTGGAAACCACAATCTGCCTGTAATGACTTTGGTCAGCCTGGTCTGGGGCATGGGGATGAATGGGATGATTTTTCTAGGTACCTATCCATTTTGCCTATGTCTTGCTACTAGAAATTGTGGAGACAGGTGGATGATGTGTTTATGGTACTTACTTTTAAAAATTAAAACAATTTGGCTGAACATGGTGGCACATGTTTGTAATCTCAGCAACTCTGGGGACTGAGACAGGAGGATCACAAGTTCAAGGCTTGCTTGACCAAGGTTAGGGAGACCCTGTCTCAAAATAAAAATAGGAAGGGTTGGGATGTACCTCAGTGGTAGAGTGCCCCTGGGTTCAATATCTGTACCACACAAAAATAAATACTAAAGTAAAACAATTTGCCTGGTTCAGTGGTGCACATCTGTCATCCCAGCTACTCAGAAGGAAGCCAGGTGGATATTAAGTTCAAGACCAGTCTCAGCAATTTAGCAAGACCCTGTCTCAGTAAAAAATAAAAAGGACTGGGGATGTAGCTCAGTGGTAGCATGTCCCTGGGTTCAATTCTCAGAACCAGGAAAAAAATAAATTAAAACAGTTTTCGGGGTTTTTTTTTAAATATTTTTTAGATGTCAGCAGACCTTTATTTTCTTCATTTCTTCATATATGGTGCTGAGAATCGAACCCAGTGCCTCACACATGCTAGGCAAGTGCTCTACCACTGAACCACAAACCCAGCCCCTGTTTGTTTGTTTGTTTGTTTGTTTGTTTGTTTTTTGGTGCTGGGGATTGAACCTCAGGACACTTAACCACAGAGCCACATTCCCAGCCCTATTTTGTATTTTACTTAGAGACATTGTCTCACTAAGTTAGGGCCTTGCCTTTGCTAAGGCTGGCTTTGAACTCTCAATCCTTCTGCCTCAGCTTCCGGAGCCATTGGGATTACAGGCATTCAACACCATTCCTGGCTTTGTTATTTCTTTTTTAAAAATAGTTTTTTGCGATATAACTCACACATCATACAATTGACCCACTCATTATTCAGTGAGTTTTAGTATGTTCGCAGAGTTAACCATCACCATTGTTAATTCCAGAACACTTTCAGTTATTCTTCCCAGCTCTTGGCAACCACTACTCTACTTTTTGTCTCTCTTGATTTGCCTATTCTGGATATTTCCTATAAATAGAACCATACAATAGATGACCTTGTCTTTCACTTAGCATACTTTCAAGGTCATCTATGTTGTAGTTTATATTGGTACTTACTCATTTTATGAAATACATCAATTGTTAAATATTTGGGTTGTTTCTATTTTCTGGCTTTTATGAATAATGATGGTATAAATTCTCATGTACAAATTTTTGTGTGAACTTATGTTTTCAATCCCCTGGGTATATCCCAAGGAGTGAAATTGCTAGGTCATGTGGTAACTCTGTATTTAATCTTTTGAGGAAATGCCAAACCTTTTTCCAAAGAAGCTGCCACATTTTACATTTCCAACTTTCTCTACATGCTGGTCAACACTTGTTATTATCTGTCTTTTAGATTATAGCCATCCTAGTGAGTGTGAAGTGGTATCTCATTGTGGTTTTAATTTGCATTTCCATCATGACTAACGATGTTGAACATCTTCTTATGCGTTTACTGCCCATTTATATTATCTTGTTTGGAGAAATATGTACTAAAATCTTTTACTCATTTAAAAAATTCAGTTGTGGGGCTGGGGTTGTGGCTTAGCAGTGGAGTGCTCACTTAGCACATGTGAGGCACTGGGTTCAGTCTTCAGCACCACGTATAAATAAATAAAATAAAGGTATTGTGTTCACCTACAACTAAAAAAAATTTTTTTTTAAATCCAGTTGTCTTTTAATTGTTGAGTTCTGAGAATTCTTTGTCTATTCTAGATACTAGGCCCTTATCAGATAGATGATTTGCAAATATTTTCTCCTATTTTGTGGATTGTCTTAATTTTCTTGACAGTATCCTTTGAAGCACGGAAGTCTTTAATTTAAAAAACATTTTTTTTGTAGTTGTAGGTGGATAGTGTGGTTTTTTTTTTGTTGTTCTTTTTTTAAAAATTTTTTTTAGTTGTGGATGGACCTTTATTTTATTTATATGTGGTGCTGAGAATCGAATCCAGTGCCTCACACATGCTAGGCAAGTGCTCACCACTGAGCCACAACCCCAGCCCGTGTGTCTTTATTTTATTTGTTTATTTTTATGTGGTACTAAGGATCAAACCCAGCATCTCACATGTGTCAGGCAAGTGCTCTGCCACTAAACTGCAGCCCAGCCCCTGAAATTTTTAATTTTGATGATGAAATTTCTACAAATAGATCTGCAATTCATTTTGGGTTAATTTTTGTGTACAGTATGAAGAAGGAGCCAAGCTTCATTTTTGGCAAGTAGGTATCCACTTTTCCCAGCACCATTTATTGAAAAGATAATCTCCCTACTCCATTGAATTGTCTTGGCGTTCTTGTAAAAAGTCAGTTGAGTATATTATTACAGTATTATTATTGTTTCTGGATGTTCAGTTTTATCTCAGCGATCTACATGCCAATTCTTGTGCCAGTATCCCTGTCTTGATTTCTGTAGCTTTGTAGTGAATTTAGACATTGGAGAATGTGCGTGAGTCCTCCAGCCTTGCTTCTTGTCAAGATTGTTTTAGCTATTCAGGGTTACTTGTATTTTCATATGAATTTGAGAATCAGTTTATTGGTTTCTGGAAAGAAGCCAGCCTGGATTTTAATAGGAATTATGCTCATCTGTCGGTCAGTTTAGAGTGTTACTGTCTTAACAATATTAAGTTTTACAATCCATGAAACTGGGATGTTTCTTTTTTACTTTTATTTTTTTAGGTCTTTGATTTCTTTCAACAATGTTTTGTAGTTTTCAGAAAACAAGTCTTGAAATTTATTTGTAAGTTTTTTTTTCTTTTTAATACTATTATAAATGGAAATGTTTCTTAATTAATTTTTGTTGATTATTAGTATATAGAAATACAACTAATTTTTATATGTTGATCTAGTATCCTTCAATCTTGCAGAACTTGCTTAGGATTTTCTATATGTCATCTACAAATGGAGATAATTTTACTTCTTTTTTCCTTTCCTATCCCAGCATCTTTAATGACTTTCTTTTCTCAAAGTCATTGCTTGCCCCTTGAGGAAAGCAAAACTACTTCACAATCCTATCAGTGTAACATTGTGAACATCTATCTTATTGTGTGTCCTCCCAAACATTTTTTCCTACATATGTTTTTTTCAAGTCAATGAAATTGTATTATTACATTGTTCTGTCATTTCCCCTGCCCATATTTTAATGATATATTATAACATCATTTGTGTCTAAAATGTAAATATCTGACATTTTAATGACTGCATAGTATTCTGTTAAAGACTTACTATAGTTTAATTAATCATCCATTGTTGGGCAGTTTGTCTGTTTCCATTCTTTTATAACTATGCATAATATTTTGTGGAATATTGCCACAGGTCCTGCGTGGGCAAGGAAAAGGATTCCTGTCAGAGGGATGGGCTGGCTAAGAGATAATAGCTAAGAAATTTATTTATCATCAAGAAAAACAGGAGACAGAATTATCTTTAGAATGGGGGTGTGATGGGTTGAACCATTCATAAGGGTCTGGCTCTAACAAAATGGAGGAGCCCATGTTTTCTTTATTTATAGTGGTACAGCTCAAAGGGGAACTGGTAGGAGCTTCTTCAGTGAGAGACAGAATGGGGTGGGGTTAAGTAAGCCGTTTTGCTCTGGCGGGTCATTGGCACATCCAGAGCCTGCAAATTCCAGTGGTGAACCAACCTGCAGGGAAACCACATACTCCTGGCAATATGGAACAATATTTCATAAGTCAGTTCCTGAGAACCAGATTTCTGTATCTAATGGCTCAGCCAAGCCAGGTTTTATTTGCTGGCCATGGATGGCACCCGTCAGTGGAACATGTTACTAAATTGTATATGTATTTTATGATGCAGATAATACAGAAATATTGTCTCAATTTTAAAAAGATTTAAGCATAGTATGCAAAGTATTCAAATCCCCCTCTTTCACAGAAGAAGCCACAGTGAATAGTTGGCTATGGATTCTTCTGGTCCCTTTATATGTGTGTATGTGCGTGTGTGTGTGTGTGTGTATAATGTCCATATAGTTATATGTTGTTTAACATAATTTTTTTGCATTAAGATAAATTCTCAGAAGTAATTTTAATAGTTCCACTAGTAACTATATTTTCAACTCTTCTGTTTTGAATCACCAAATTGCTACCCAGTAAATTGGTGGTAACAATTATCCTTTTACCAGTATATCAGGATATGTTCTTAATGTGGAATAAATTTATTTTATTTATTTTTTAAAATACTTTTTTAGTTGTCAATGGATATTTTATTTTATTTATTTATATGTGGTGCTAAGTATCAAACCCAGGGCCCTGCACATGCCAGTCAAGTGCTCTACCACTGAGCCACAACTCCAGCCCCTGGTTTCTTTATTTTTCTCTTTTTTTTTTTTTTTTTTTGGTACTAGGGATTGAATCCAGGGGTGCTTAAGCACTGAGCCACTTCCGCAACCCTTTTTATTTTTCATTTTGAGACAGGGCCTTGCTAAATTGCTGAGACTGGCTTTGAACTTGTGAACCTCAGCCTCCCGAATCCCTGGGAATACAGGCAGGTGCCACTGCACCCAGCTTAATTTGATGTTTCTTAACTAAATAGCATTGTCTTTCTTATTTCAGGTGTACTTGAAGGGGAGGTCTGGAGATAAGATGATCCATGAGAAGAATATTAACCAGCTGAAGAGTGAGGTCCAGTATATCCAGGAGGTGGGTACCCCTTCCTTCTGAAGAAGTACCTATGCCATTTCTCTAAACCTTACACTTGGCGGGGGGCGGGGGGGTTTCCTCTTTTGTATGGGGACTGATTTTTCCCCCTTCTACTCACTTTATATCACTGAAGTGCCACACACTCTCATGTGTCCTATATCACTTTTTTTTTTTCTTTGAGGCAAGCACTCTACCAACTGAGCTACATCCCCAGCCCCCCATATCACTTTTGACTCTTTGGATCTAATCCATTAATCAACAAATATTTAATAAGTACCCTGTGCCTGGCAATCTCCCCCTGCCATTCTATCTAATATTCTCAGCCACTTTCCCAAACATTTCCCAACCCATCCCTGACTTGTTTCTCCATGACATTTACCACCATAAAACATACTATACATTTTACTAATTTGCCTTTTGTATTGTGTGTCTTCCCAACTAGAATGTTAGCATTACCAAGGCAAGGGTTTCCTTTATTTGGTTGCTTGTGAAGGAAGGATTGGGCTATCACCCCACTTGACCAAGGCTCTTCTGTCACACAGCCAGTACTTAGAACCATGCCAGACTCATAGTAGCATGGGCTGGGGATGGGACATAAAGTTTGATTTCTTATCCTAAAGCTCAAATTTCTTGCCCTCCTCTCCCAGGCCAGAAACTGCCTGCAGAAGCTCCGGGAGGATATAAGTAGCAAGCTTGACAGGGATCCAGGAGACTCTCTCCATCGACAGGAGATACAGGTAATAGGGAATGGTGTCAAGTCTAGCACCACAGCAAGGAAGGGAGAAGATGTAGAAGATGCTAAAACTTGCAGTCTAGTTAGGGATCCCTGCAGGTAGGCACTTGCATTTACACTTATCAGCCTACATACTGCTCCTTAAACACTGCATAAAATTGAATTTATGTAAATTAAATTATCATGTTTTTGGCAAACACTCTTATCAACAGAATCTATAATCAGGGGCTGGGGATATAGCTCAGTTGGTAGAGTGCCTGTCTCGCAAGCACAAAGCCCTGGGTTCAAGCCCAGCACCACCACCAAAAAAAAAAGAATCTATAATCAATTGTCTAGTAATACAGAAAATTATAAGCAACCACCTAAAAATCCAGACTTCTCATAAGTTTATTTTGCTGAATTTGAGTGATACTTATCCACCTAAACTGAGATTTTGGTCCCAGCTTGTGGTTTATTTGTGTATATAGCTATCTCTCTTCTGGGATGGGAAACTCCTTGAGAGTAGAGGTTCACCACCCTGTCCCTTTATCCTTATGCTGGTCCCAGGTGTGGGATTAAAAAAAGACATGAACAATGTTAGACCAAAAAGATTGGAAAAGTCTGTCTTGGAATGAATATCTGGAATCCTACTTTTCAACTTTTCCAAAATTCTAGAATGGCAATGTCTTCAGAAGAGTTGAACTATCTCTTCTTGACTTTACTCTCATCCTTCTTTAGATTCTGAGTTGCGGCTTCTTCATTTGCATTTTGGTGTGGGCAGGGTGGTCTTTCTTCAGCTGCTCCTGCACCATCCCTCTGAAAGAACAGTGGCTTCGTCACTGGTGCTAGGAGTGTTCCTGTTTGTCTTGGGCATGCACTAGGTTTGTGTAGTGGACATTCCCTAGTTTATTTTGATTTGACTGAAAGTAGGACTTTCAGTACCCGATCTCACATCTGCCTGGTAGGAGTTGGCAAAAGAACCTCATGTAGTTAGACACTGATCCCAAAGCCCAGGCTTCTCGCTTGTACAACAAACCAGCAGGCATATGATGAATGATCAAGCTTTGGGTTAGAAAGAATTATAGCAAAAGCTACTTTCCCTTTTGATTTATGCTTTATCAGTCCTCATTAGTGTACCTCTAGGTTAGGGATATGCTTTGTCTATGGCAAGCAGCTGCTTGTGATTCCTAGGAGGAACAGGCCTCACATATTTTCCAATAAGCTGAAAGGTTTTAGCCTGAGGTTTGTTTCTTTCTCCCCACAAGGTGAGTTTATTTCCTCTCCAGACTATGTTTCCACTCTGTCTCTGATTTCTGTTTTCCCATGGAATAGTGGAAGTCTTTTTCTTTATTTCATTCCCTCCCTCCTTTCTGTCCTCTTTCCCTTACTCTCATCCTCTCTGCTTTCCTTTCTCCTTCCTTCTGTTCCTTCTTCTGTCCATCCCTCCTTTTCCTTTCCTTTCTCTCTTCTCGTCTCCTCCTTTTCTTTCCTGCCTCTCTCCCTCTTTCCTTTTCACTTCCTTCCCTCCTTCCTCTTCCTTCTAAGATTTGAGGTCTTGGGAATATGTTTCAAAGTTGGTTGGTACTTGCTTAAATTATCTTAACTAACAGTTTTATTTTTCTTCAAACAGGTGGTGCTAGAAAAGCCAAATGGCTTTAGTCAGGGTCCCACAAGCCTGTACAGCAGCCCACCTGAGGTAAGTAGCAAAAGGGACCAACCATATGACTCCTGCTCTGATTCCTTTCTTTTTTGCTTTCTCTATCTGTCTCTTTCTCTCTAAATACAAGAGTAATATTTGGTGCAAAATTTCAAATAGAGGGCCAGTCACAGTGGTGCATGCCTGTAATCCCAGTGACTTGGAGGAAGGAGAATTGCAAGTTCCAGGCCAGTCAGCCTCGGCAACTTTAGTGAGACCCTGTCTCAAAATTTAAAAAATTTTAAAAAGGGCTGGGAGATCTGACTCAGTGGTAAAAATTCAAATAGAGAAAAAATGTGGAAATTCCCTTTTCCTAAACCTACTGCTTGGAAATTTTCACTGTTGACAGATTGAAGTGGGTGGATCCTTCCAGCACAGTGCATCTCATCCTTGGCTTTCCATTGGAATGACCTTGGGACTCTTAAACGAGATGTTATATAGTTGTTCTGAGATGTGGCCTGGGCGTCAAGACTTTTAACGGCTCTTCAGGTGATTCTAAACTTTAGCTAAAGTTGAGAACCAGTATTCTGGAGTATTTTTCTATGCACAGACACTCATATTTAAATAGCGTTTGTACATTAAGCACATTATATATACATAAATCTATATGTGTTGTATGTACATACTTTTCACAGATGCAGAGTCATGGTAAATACATTATTCCTTGCTTTTTATTTTGTTCAAATGTGAAGTATATTGTAAGCTTTTTTCCATGTTTGTTACATACAGATCTACCTCATTCTTTTGAATAACTGCATGGTATTTCTTTCTATGGCTATACTTTTTTGGGGGCGAGTGTGCCAGGGATTGAACTCAGGGGCACTCAACCACTGAGCCACATCCCCAGCCCTTTTTGTATTTTATTTAGAAACAAGGTCTAACTGAGTTGCTTAGGGCTTGCTAAGTTGCTGAGGCTGGCTTTGAACTTGCAATCCTCTTGCCTCAGCCTCTTGAGCTGCTGGGATTACAGGTGTGTGCCACTGCACCCAGCTCCATGGCTATACTTTTTAAAAAATTATGTTTGTTGACCTAAAAGCACTTTATGTAGTTTTTAATTAATCTTAAGATCTGGTTAAGGTGACTAAAAGTCCTGACTCCCCATATCCAGTTGTGGAGATAAGGCATAGATGTAAATTGGTGTTTAGAAGCACCACTTCCCAATTCACTAGATGTGACTGCTGAAGTGTAGACCAGATATTAGTTGTTAGTTTGGGTCCCAAACACTGAGGGCTTAAGGAGCCCAAATGGTTTGGGAAGTGGGGGAACAATTGGTTTATAGGGAGAAGAGGCACGTGGTCCAAGTGCTGACTAGCTGCATAGTTCAGGCAAATCCTCCAAAATGGAAAGGGGAGGAGCTGCTTGGAATGGCTTTCTCAGCGACTTCTGTTTGTCTTATGCTTCTCTCAGGGAAAAACACGCAGTCCTCTAGTGATGTCCATGTACATTCTATTGGGGTGAACACTTTGGTTCTGGTTAAACAGCTAGTGTTTTTGACAGCTGTTCCAGGAAGAGTTAGGACCAACTACGAATCAATGTGAGTTGTAAAATGTAGTGTTTCCCTAACTTCCTGTTTTTTCCTGAGAAAAAAATAAATTTTTTTTTCAAATTTTTTAATTTTAATTTTTAATTTTTTAATTAATTTTTCTCAAAAAAATTGTTATATGTTTTTTATGATTACATAAGACGTACTTATTGTAGAAAAGTAAGAAATTCAGAAACGCAGAAAGCTAAAAGAAGAAAAAGAATGTCAATTTTAATCTCCCCAGAGGGGGAAAAAAAACATAGTTTGGTGAAAATTTGTCTTTTCTTCGATGCAAATATGTATTTATAATGTTGAGATTGTACCATATGTAGCATTTCTTTGTATTTATCTTTTGTTTCTTTGGTTGGATATTGATTTACGTGCTGGGGATTGAACCCAGGATCTCCTGCATGCTAAGCTCTACCACAGAGCTACACCCTAGCCCCAAGGGTATTTTTTTGGATTGGATGTGCAGAGTTGAATAATATATACCTATTAGTCATGGCACATTGTCATCATGGGTCCCCTCAAAGCCTCTCGTTGGTTTTATAATGTTTTTCCCTCTTCCCTCATTCACTCTAATGTATTCAATGTAGGACTTGAAATGTGGCTATAAAATGTTTTCAGTTTATATTATGGAACTGTGTTATTTTTTTTTTCTGTTTTTTTTCTTTTTTTTTTAGCCCAATATGTTTTTAAGATTTTACTTTACTATATTAAAATCTAGTTTGTTATTTTTTCTTCCAACATTTAAAAAGCGTTTTTTGTTTTTGGCACTGGGGATTCGACCTGGGGCACTTAACCACTGAGAGGCAACCCAGCTCATTTTGTTTATTTATTTTTTTGGTCAAGACAAGTTCTTGCTAAGTGGCTGAGCTGATCTGAAATTCAGGATGCTTCTGCCGCAGCCTCCCACGTTGCTGGGATTACACATGTGCCACTATGCCTGGCTCTCCCTCCTACGTGTAAATAAAGTGTTATAACTCAAGGGTTTTTTTTCCCCCTTTCATATTATATCATATGATAAAATAGTATTTTCTTAAATTTTTTCCATAACATTAAATAGTCTTATAAGAACACTGTTTGAAATAAATACATCATGGATATGTTACAGGAGACGTTTAAAGAATTTTTACCTGCCTAGCTGCTTAGGTGAGGATATAGGGAATTGACAAGATAACTTATTGATGTCTAGATTTTAAATGTTGTGATTCTAGCCACTTGTTTTAGACCTGTAGTTTGGATTTTTCTTTTCTCTGAATCACTGTATTTGGCCAATATGTTATAAATAAAATAAAGGTATTCAGTTCATCTACAACTAAAAAAAAAAAATTTAAAAAACAACTTGGTAAGGTCTTTTCAATTTCTTTCTTCTCACAAGCTCAAAGCCCTACCGAATATTAATTTGCTTACTTTCTTTTTTTTTTTTTTTTTTTGCTGGGGATTGAACCCAGGGCCTTGTGCTTGCAAGGCAAGTACTCTACCAACTGAGCTATATCCCCAGCCCCAACTTGCTTACTTTTGATCAGCCCATAAGGCAGGGTGGGTTCAGGAGTCTTCTCCCTGTTTCACAGATAAAGAAATGGAGGCATCCAGGCATGGTGACACACACTTGTAATGTGGGGAGGCTGAGGCAGGAGGGTAGCAAGTTTGAGGTCAGCCTGGGAAATTTAGTGAGCTCAAAAAATAAATAAAAAGGGCTGAGGATGTTGCTTAATGTTAAAGTGCTCCTGGGTTCAATCTCTAGAACCAGGAGAGAAACAAACAAAAACAATTTTGCTAGCCATAAATCACCCAACTATTTTAGGACACACTCAATAATTTTTTAATTTAATTTTATTTTTTAATTTTTTTTTTTTTTTTTTTTTTTTTTTGGTACTGGAGATTAAACCTAGGGGTGCTTAACCACTGGGCCACATCCCTAGCCCCCTTTTAAAAAACATTGTGTTTAGAGACAAGGTCTCATTGAGTTGCTTAGGACCTTGTTAAGTTGCTGAGGCTGTCTTTGAACTCATGATCCTCCTGCTTCCTGCCTCACCCTCCTGAGCAGCTAGCACCACTACACCCAGTTTAGCAATCTTTTGTATACAAATCAACTGAATGATCTCTTAACAGGTATGAGTATGCTCTCTTTCGGCATAGATCCTACTTCCCTCCATCAAACTAGAGCTCTCTGAGAGCAGGGGTGTGTTCTCTTTTGGACTAAACTTCCTCAAAGACAGGAGCTATGCCACTCCCATCACAAAGGAGAGCAGCCCAAAGGCACATCTTTTGCTGTCCTCAGTATAGGTCAGCATATAAAAGGTCACCACCCAGGCATGGACAGGTTTAGGGCAAAAGCAGCCAAGGAGCCCCGGAATCTAATTAGACCCAGAAAAAGTGTCTCATCAAAGTTACGGCTCAGTGTCTCTCCCAGACACACCCAAACATAGGCTGGTAGTTAGATCTGAGCTGACATGTAGGGTCTCGCCCCCATCTCTGCTGCAAAGGCACCAGACACTTCAGGTACCAGCTCCCGAGAGTCTTGACAGAAAATCTCTCTCCTGTCTTACAGAGCAGGAAGCAGCAGTACCTTCACCCCAGAATATAGAGGTATGGGTTCCAAGGAAAGAAGCAGCTTCACAGTCAGTCACTGCCTTATTACTAGCTCCTTTGGGCCTGCCTTCCTTCCTTCCTTCCTTCCTTCCTTCCTTCCTTCCTTTTCCCCCATGACACTGGGGATTGAACCCAGACCTTCACACATGCTAGGCAGGCACTGTACCATTGAACGACATCCCTAGCCCTTTTTTTAAAATTTAAGTCTAATTAATTAATTAATTAATTAATTTTGAACTGGGGATTGAACCCTGAGGCATTTTACCACTGAGAAACAGCCCCAATATTTTTAATTTTTTATTTTGAGACAAGGTCTCACTAAGTTATTGAGGCTGATCTTGAACTTGTGATCATCCTCTGCCTCAGTCCACCAAGTTGCTAGGATTATAGGTGTGACCACTGTACCCAGGGAGGCTAGCTGAATTATTTAGGTACAAAGGGAGAATGTTTTCATGTGAGTAGCTCAGAACTCTTGGCTATTGAAGACCACTTCTCCCCTTGTGTGCTGATAATTCTTTTTTGATAGGGGTCCTCACCAACAGTTGGATGGTCTAAACCAGTGTATGTTAGGAAGGGAATCTTCTCTTCCCAAGTCTCAAACATAGTGGCTTCACCTTCCCTTCCCTGCTCTGGTGGTAGGTGGACCCCTATGTAAATGAAGATGTGGAGAGCTTGAGGAGAACTGTGCAGGACTTGCTTGCCAAGCTACAGGAGGCTGAGCGGCAGCACCAGTCAGACCGTGTGGCTTTTGAGGTAAGATTTGGGATCTGGGGAAAAGGTGCCCAAGGAATAGGCTGCTGGATGCATCTAACAGTGACTTTCTTGGCATGGACCTTATTTTCTGGCTGGGTGCCACCAATTGGAAAGGAGGTACTTTGAGGCCTGGGACACTTCCTGTCTCTTTTTACTTCTCTCAGACATTTAGAGTGTTTACTATCCAGTCAGGCCCATAGTTCAAAGGTCAGATTTTAGCTGGGTTCAGTGGCATACCTACTCAGGAGGCTGAGGCAGGAGGATCAGAGAGGCCCAGTCGCAAAATAAAAAATAAAAAGGAACTGGTGATTTAGCTCAGTAGTAGAGAACCCTGGGTTTAATCCCACACAGCAACAACAAATCCAGATATCTATAAATAGAGAGTAAAAGCCTTCTTATATTAAGAGTGTGTGAGGTCTTCCATAATTTCTAGAAAATTCTTTGAGTGCAAAATGAGATGGAGGGTAATTTTTTAACTATTCCATGTGACTACCCAGTGTCTATTATTGTTCCTTTACAAATAAAGTGGTTTTATTTCAAAATATGTTATGTGAGGATTATATTCTACCTAGGCATTCTAGGAGCTGGTGAAAAGAGGAAGACCAGCTTGAACTCTTCTTTGTCCCAGATTTAAAAAAAAAAAAAAAAAGAGGGCTGGGGTTGTGACTCAGTTGTAGAATGCTTGCCTAGCATGTGCGAGGTACTGGGTTTGATCCTCAGCACTACATAAAAATAAATAAATAAATAAATAAATAAATAAAGGTGTCCATCTAGAACTAAAAAAATTAAAAAAAAAAAGAAAGAGTTGAGGATGAGGAAAACAGGCACTGAGAATGATAAATTGCCTCAAGTTAATTAAAGTCTTATTTGAGCAAGTAATTTAGCATCCCTTAGAGTCAAGGAGTCAAAAAACAAAAGTGTTTTCAACATTTGTAAAAAAGAGTCCTGAGCTGGGCACAGTGGCGCATGCCTGTAATCCCAGCACTTGGGAAACTGAGGCAGGAGGATCATGAGCTCAAAGCCAGCCTCAGCAACTTAGTGAGGCCCTAAGAAATTCAGTGAGACCCTGTCTCTAAATAAAATACAAAATAGGGCTGAGGATGTGGCTCAGTGGTGGAGTGCCCCTGGCTTCAATCCCAGGTACCAAAAAACAAAAAAGAGTCCCAAAATACACTTCACGTGTGGATTATGTGAGGTAGTATATATTTGAGGACTCTTTTTTATTCTAAAAGGTTTTTAGAAATTGTAACCTGGGCATAGTGGCACATACCTGTGATCCCAGCTATTCAGAAGGCTAAGGTGAAAGGATCAAAATAAAATAAAACAAAAAGGGCTGAGGATGTAGCTCAGTGATAGAGCATTTGCCTAGCATGTATGAGATGCTGGGTTAAATTCCAAGTATATACATATGTATACATATATACATATATTTAATACACATATATATTTTTCCATAGTGGTCGGTTTCAGATTTTTCCATTGTAAATAGTTTGATTTAAGGTCTAAGAGTATTTTGTGGTTTCAGAACAAGGCAGCCAAGGGCTGGGAATGTAGCTCTTGCCTAGTATGCTAGAGGCCCTGAGTTCAATCCCTAGTACTGAAAAAATAAAATAAAATAAAATAAAATAAAATAAAATAAATTAAATTAAAATAAAGCCGCCCCCATGGTAAAGGAGTTTCAGATTCCACAATCTGGATAATTTGGTTGGTTATGTATTAGTTCTGTGACCTGCTTTTTCCTGCCTTTTCTGGGAAAAACAAAACAGGAGGAAGGAGAGGTTGAGGACTTTGCACTGACTGGATTGTAATTTTGGAAAGAAGCTTCTGCACTGAGAGGCATGATGAAGTTGTGGAAATTCCAGAAATACATGTCAGTTTTGACCCCACAGGCAGGGGTCTGGTGCTCCTGAGCAAAAGTCCCCAGAATATAAGCCTAAAGCCATAAGCCCCCTGACAGCTGCGGCCAACTGCTCTCAGATTTAGAAGAGACCGTTGTTTTTTTTTTTATTTTTTATTTTTTGGGGTAGTACTAGGAATTGAACCTAGGGGAGTCAGATCCCTAGTTCTTCTGATTTTTTTAGAGATGGGTTCTCTCTAAGTGGCCCAGGCTGGCCTCAAACTTGTGACCCTCTTGCCTCAGCCTCCTAAGCTGCTGGGCTCCATGCATGCACCTCACTACACCTGGCTAGGAGGGACTGTTCTTTAATCCTATGCTGCACAGTACCCACTTGTAATGGGAGGTGCTTCTTGGGTTGTTCACACTATCAGGGTAAATTGGAACACTCTTTTAAAATGATAGTTCCTTTGCAGGCAGGCCTGGCTGGAGCTACTAGGACAAATACAGAAAGGAAGTCCGTATTCTTTATTTTTAAAATACCTTCATGTCTGTGGTGCGGGGATTTGAGGTTTAGACCCTGGCCCTGT